>VVHJ01010917.1:15581-39072 GCA_015107715.1 Tylochromis polylepis
ACACCCCGCCCCCCCCCCCAAAAAAAAAAAGAAACAAAAACAACAACAACAACAAAAAACAACCAAAGAACAAGAAAATTCATCAGTTTCAGTATATTTGCATTTGCACAAAAAAATGTGCAAGCATTGCACAGCTGGCAACCTATCTGGATCCGACTCAGACCAACTGCGGTCACTCGCAAACATTTGGCAAACATTTTGCAATTAATCCCCATCTGATCAGCACATTGTAATCAGTCAGACTTGATAATGTGTAATAATGATAATAATTCATGGATTGCAAGGTTTAACTGTAAATGATGCAGTGAATGACGGTCAGGTTGTGGTTGATCTTTTCAACCACAACCTGACCTTTCTCTCCCTCAGCCCACCACAGCAGCTATACCATCAGTTGCTAATCCCCCCAAAAAACTGTGATGCCTTCATATTAAGGATTGCTGATGGTGAGATGTGACACATCGGTTCATAACTCCAATTCAATTTCACACACTGCAGAAAAACACAATGTATTTGTAATGTAATGTATTTACATTTACATTGACATTAATGAAAGGAACTTGTCTGTTTATAAACCAATGAATGGTAAATTTGTCTTGTTTAAACCTGCCCCAATCTGTGGTGGACAGAGTCGTGTCTAATGTGTGGATTCTACGTGGGCCACCATTGGCGAGTTCACCCCTGGCTCCGGTACAGCACCACACATCTGATGTACATGGCAACAGATTTGCAACAGATTTGCTACAGAGGTCAAACGATTAGACATTTATCCTAGTTAACTGCAGTACTATGGCAAACCATCTTATTGCTAATTTATCATTGTTTTATCACTCTCTTGACGCACCAATATTGGTGTGAAAACTGCACCTTTTTGCAAGTGCTTTCAGACCTGGTCTCCTCCTTTCAAGTGTCCATTTCAAGTGCAAGGAGGATACAATTAATTGCACACTGTCGAAATGGTTTTGATTGTGCTGCGGTCTTCAACCACTTTTTTCTGTAGTTTTAATTTAGCCTAACATGGACACAATTGGACACAAAGATTTTTTTATTAAATGGAAGAAAATTGGGCCTTTATTTATTTATTTTTGCAGAATAAAGATTCTTTCTAGTCCTGGCAAATTCTTTTAGTGCATCTTAATACCTTAACATTCTGTGCCTGCTACTAAACTATGATGCTCTGCTGACTTTTACATGTAACTTTCCAGTTGGTTTGCACAGTAAATTAGGGTGAATTACAGTTATACAGTAGCTGTGCACATTTTACCTTTCATTTACTATAATGTGACTAGTAACACCAGCTTCCAATTACTGGGTAGCAAGTCTGAAACAATGGTGGTCTGTCCTTATATGAATTTAGACATTTAGACCTCCAGTGTTATACATGTAAAACTCTATCGTCCAAATTTTAGCAGGGTTGTTGGTAACACTTATAAAGGAATTTATAAAAAAGCCAAGCTGTGAAACTTGGCCATTTAAATTCAGGATAGGTCTTCAAGTTTTAGCACAAATAGATAAAAAACAGATCAACCAATGTCAACAGGGAAGACATATCATCATTAAAGTAATAGCTGCTGTTTGATAGAAGGTTTAAAACTACATCTCAACAGATGCCATGATAATGGCCTCACTTATGAAAATGGAAAAACGTAATTATTCCTTCTTTATCTCCAAAACAATTGACTGGAGCAGTTCTGCATACCTATCGTTGGAGTGATTTGCCATTTCAATTATTCCGAGGTAGAAACGCCCTGAAATGAATACAAAAACAAAACAAAAAATATATATTTTCTGTCAGATAGGAACACCTGCATTCCTGTTAATTTAAATAGTATCGTGGTACACATGCTACCACAATAGCTATTCTGAATGATTTCTATAATATGCTATTTCCAACACTGGCAAATTAGGTACTTTGATTTTAAGCCATTTAAAACCAGTATTGCTTAATAACTTAACACAAAGGAGACACGCTGATAAATTTGCAAGTTATTATTTTTCTTTCAGGCTCTGATAAAGAGAACTGATGCAAATGGATGCCTTGATACACTTAGGGGTTGTAATATGTTCAAGAGTTTAAATTTGTTAGTTTGCTCCACAGCCATCCATCACAACAATGTGTGGGCTTCAGCTCTTTGTCTCTGCATGCTCAGCACCCACATCCACCATTTCTGCCAAGCACATGAGCATTTACCTCTCTAGTACCTTTACGATGGCAGACACTTTCTTGTGTATCACAGCCATATTCATGCAAGATATTTCTTTGTTGATCTAATGAGCCCTATTAACATAATCTCTCTCAAGCCTCCACTCTCTTTAACACACTCCCACACAGACACACAAATCGCGCTAAACCATCCACCTCAGATACCACCTGTATTTTTTCCAGGACAAGTTATCCATCCATCTTTCAGTGTGTCACCCAATTAAAGCTTTTTGCCCACAATGAAGTGAACCAATTAAGGAGCGCACTTCTGCTTAGGCAGAGATCCATCTTTTAATGGGTGAGATTCACTCACAAGAATGCCACGTCCATATCGCCTCTCCACCTCATTATCATGCAGCTATTAGCCATCACTCACATCAACTAGGGCTCACACTCACCAAAATGGGTGTTCACCCATGTGCTTTGGTGAATCATAATATGCAAACACTCAAGTAGCTTGAAAACAACAGGAAACTTTGTCCCCATATAAAAGTGCATAGCAGTAGTTGAAGTTACATCGAGGATTATTAAAGTACATAGCTAACTAAAATACATGTAGCAATAATATAACTAATGCCTGAAACTAGGGTACAAGTCTGTGCAAGGATTAAATTCATATTAAGAAAATTAGAATTCTACTGAATATCACACAGAATGATGCATTAGGCTGTATGCATGTTCTGTACTCTAAGTATCTCTTTCTAGACTTCTTCTTTTGTAAAATATATATAAAAATAAAGTTCAGGTCACAAATTCAGTAATCTCAAAATGTAAAAAATAAAAAGGGGGGTCACAGCAGAATCAAAACTGTCTTAATAAAATGCTCTTACATTACAACACTGCATTCTCATCATAACATGACTGAAAGATAATTAGTGGACAAAGATAATATTACAGCAGCTGAGACTTGCAAATAATTAAGATAATGCCAGTTCAGTTTGAGCTCAATTAGCTTTGCCCGTGTAAGCTTATATGCAATAGAAAATGTCTCCCACTATAAGCTACAGTAATATAAGAGATCAAAGTAGGTTCTGTGATGTCACCCAGTATTCATTTTGAAGTTTCTGTGCGATACTATTAGCCCCTGCCATGTATGTGTGTGTATGTGTGTGTGTGTGTTATTTTTTTCCTCTGCAAAAGGTTACCCTAAATGGGTAAAAGGTTCTAGTGCTAAGCTAGTAGCTAACTAACAAGTTTGGTTGACAAACTACATTCATAAGTTGTATTTTTGACAGAGACACCTATATTGGCTAATTAGGGCTAAGTAACAGACCGATAAAAGAGTTTCACTCACCAAAACAGAAGCAAAAATTAGTTGATTGTCTGTACAAAATAGCAAGCCACAATGTTAGATATACAGTCCATTGAGAATGTTCCAATAGGCTGGAGCCTATTGAAGTGACACAATGAAGATGTCCAAGTTAATGACTCCAAGTAGTGGTTGAGGCCTAGCAGACACCAATCTGCTGTCAGGACACCTCAGTCAGCATAGCTACACCCATAACTCGATTATCTAGTTTGATGGGTTATAAAAATTTACCTAACTCAAAGTTGTTATAAGAGGAAGGAAACTATTCATAGAGGCCAAAGCCAGGTTGTAACATTTTTCAACATATAAAGTTTTAACATTTTGTAACATGGGATCAACAGTGATTGACTCCCTTTTAGAGCCAGCGTCAAGTGGCACCTACAGGAACTGCAGTATTTCAACTCCAGAGACTACTCCTTGGCTGCAACTCATCAGGGGACTGAGCCATGATCTGAACTTTGCTGATTTTCATCTTTTATACTCTGAAAAAAGAAAAACTCTTCTTGGAATAAAAATAGATTTACCAGTTTCTTATCAGTCTTGTACCTGCTTCTTGTGTTCCTTTGATACTTAAGTGTGTCTTAATATCTACTGTCAGTCAGCTTGTAGGAGCACTAGTTAGAAATTTACACCTATTCTTAAACCAATGACACCTTTTTGATATCAAAAATGAAGATTTTTGAGGAGGGTTAATAAAGTAAACTTTATGTATTAGATCCCACATGACCAAAATATAAAATCTTGCAAAATATGTTTTTTTGCCTTTCTCTGTAAATAATAAAATTGCCCTATTGCTCAAAAATGCAAACGACTGTCACATCAGATGCCTGTAACGCAGGTGACATCAGCAAGTGGCCGTTTAGTTAAATTATATGCATCAAAAACTCACACTGCAAATGTTTCCATTAGTTTACTCACTGCCTTGATCACAGAAGACTACTTTATCAATAATTTGCACAGTATGCATAGAGTTTGCCCTGTAAATATTTTATTATGTGGACTGATTCATGCGCTTAAGATTCAGAATGCACTAAATGTTTTGCAGATGTAATAAGATAATTAAAAATAGTTTCTTGCTTTTGTAAACATAATGGGTAAAATCTACAAAAATGCCCAACAATTTAGATACAGTATATATCACAGAAATAAAGTGTACTGTATGAAAACACAACAAAGGAATACAGAAATGTTGTACTAATTAAAGGCTGCTGTTCTAAGTAACCCTTTGGCACTTACTGAAATCACTGATGTTCCAATAATAGAGTAGAAAAAAAAATCTGACAACCATTGTCCTCTGTATCATTTCATCTTTGTATCTCTCAGGCTTGAAAATAGCCCTCTATCTTCCTCTCTGTGTAATCGGAGTCTGCATGTCTAAGATTAGCAGACCCTGCTCCAGCTCCTTTTATCTGGGCCCCTGGAGCTACAACTAGGGGGTTGCAGCTACTGTAGCCTCTGACAATATGAAAGAAAGACATGTTGGGAGACAATAGTACCTGGGGAAAAAAAAACAAAAAAACTGCCTCTCCACTCCCTTTTTATTGATTCTCCACTATAGAAAAACAAGTCTCAATAGGTGTGGTGTCGATGCTGAGATAAATCATACATTTGAACTTAGATTTACTCTTTCACTCTCTTTCACAACATCCTGCAAATTTAAAGCTTCCCCAGTTTTGTTTTCTTTCTATCAAACCCAACAGGCCAAAAGCAGGTCAGAAGACTTTTCTTTCTACAGTAAAGGCCTCTTTTTTTTCAGTCTCGCCACAAAATAAATGGTCGCATGCTTTGTAGCTCTCATTTTATTTTCCTACCAGATGGAAGTTTGGAGGCAGACACTTTACATGAGTTATACTGGGCTGCTGATGTGCCTATCAAGCTTTTTTCATGAGCAAAGTATCACTTAATTTGTCCCTTATGAGACGACACTTAAATCACTGACAATGTAAAAGTGTTTCCAATAACAAGCGAGTATTTGATTTAGTCTCGAAATACTTGAAATTTGGTCAGGAACTTGACAAAGATGTCTTTTTTGAACCTCTGACATAAAAAATGTATGGAAAGGAGAATGGCTAACATACTGCATAATGTCATTTACACATTTATGACACACTCATACATTCTTCTTTGAATGAACACATTGACTATTCATATTTTGAAAATAGCACATAACCTTGAAACAATGACTGCTTCAGTGATTGAAATCTATTCCTCCTTTCACCTATCACACTGATACCTCACATAAAAGGGAGTGCATGCATATAATATAATGTATATGAAAGCCAAACTTTTATACACAGGAGACAGAGTTATACTGGAAGAGGATATGGGAGAAGGACACAACCCGTAAAGCAATGCTCAGTGGCTAGTGGATCTAAGAGCAGACCACTCTAACCTCCCTGAACAAGCTCCAGTAACCATCACCGTGGCAGACATCCAAGAAAAGGTCTCCAGTATGAAGAGTTGGACAGCACCAGGCCCCGACATGATTCATGCCTACTGGCTGAAGAAGCTGACTTCACTCCATTAGCATCTAGTAGCACAAATGATAATTGACAAGAGACACCAAGAATGGTTAACTGAAGGCTGCACATTCCTGATCCCCAAGGATCCACAGAAGGGACTGGTCCCATCCAACTACTGACCAATAACCTGTCTCAGTACCACATAGAAGCTTCTGTCAGGCATCATAGCAGCTAAGATGAACAGGTACATGGCTCAATACATGAGCGGAGCACAGAAAGGAAAGCCACAACCACCAAATACCTGCAGAGGGTCAGGCAAGTCCTGAGGAGTCAGCTGAATGGGAAGAACAAGATCTTGGCTATCAACACCTACGCCCTACCGGTGATCAGGTACCCTGCTGGGATAATAAGCTGGCCAAAGGAGGAGACAGAAGCCACGGACATCAAGACAAGGAAGCTCCTAACCATGAATGGAGGGTTTCATCCCAAATCCAGCACCCCGAGACTAAGCAAAAAGAAGGAGGCTAGAGACTAATGAGTGTCAGAACCACCGTCCAAGATAAGACAACAAATATCCATGAGTACATCAGGAAGATGGCCACAAGTGACCGCATGAGTACTGAATACCTCGGGCAGCAGAAACACAAGAAAGAAGAGGAGCAAGAGGAGGAGCCATCATGGAAGGACTAGCCCCTGCATGGTATGTACCACCGGCAGATAGAGGAAGTGACTGACATCCAGAAATCCTACCAGTGACTGGACAAAGCTGGACTGAAAGACAGCACAGAGGCACTAATCATGGCAGCACATGAAAAAGCTCTGTGGTCAGCATTGTATACAGAAACATCTGTTCAGACTATGGCCTGAGAGTCCCAAGGTCAAAGTGGAACATGGCCCCTAGGGTGGTTGAGAATGACCAAGCTAAGATCCTGTAGGACTTCCAGATACAGACAGACAAACTGGTGATGGCTAACCAACCAGACATTGTAGTGGTGGACAAGCAGAGGAAGATGGCCCTATTAACAGATGTAGCGATACCGAATGACAGGGACATGAGGAAGAAGGAACACAAGAAACTGGAGAAGTACCAAGGGCTGAGAGAAGAACTCGAGAAGATGTGGAGGATGAAGGTAACAGTGGTCCCACTGGTAATCGGAGCAGTCGGTGCAGTGACCCCCAAGCTGAGTGGCTCCACCAGATCCCAGGAACAACATCCGAGATCTCTGTCCAGAAGAGCGCAGTCCTAGGAACAGCTAAGACACTGAGCAGGACCCTCAAGCTCCCAGGCCTCTGGTAGAGGACCCGAGTTTGAAGGACAGACTGCCCACAAGGGCGAGGGGGGAGTCAATGTGTGTGTGTGTGTGTGTGTGTGTGTGTGTGTGTTGTGAATAAAACTTCCAGCTCCCTTGAAAATCAAACCTAATAAAAGCCAGTGTAGATAACTTTGTGATTTAGAGACTGAAAAGAATATGTTTCTGCTTCAATTAGAAACTGTAAAGTGAGCCAAAGATTGATGAGATGATAGTCCTCTGGCCATTCTCCATTGTCTTCTTCTGGCAGGCTGTATATTCCTCTCTCCCTATGGGGTTGTAGGAGGTTTCAGAAGATTTAGATGAGAAGGCAAGCTGTTGAAAACACCTCACAATTGCACTCCCACTGGGTGCCCCATCAACAGCAGCATTAATCTATATTCACTATATCGTCACACTACCTGAGGTGATGCTTTTAATAGGAGATATGCTCGACAATGTGACACGGAAAGAATGAAAATGCTGTGATACTGTGATCTGAAATCGATAACTCTTTAGATCTCATGCACAAGTGCCTCAAGCCTGTGAACAGTCTGCAACAGAGTAGCTTCTGCTTCTTTCCTTGGCTCCACAAAATAAGAATAAAGCAAGATGACTGTTATCCCTCGCTGTAGACATTTATTTGTGGGCTTTGACAGCCAACTGGTAAGACAAAGCCATCTGTACTTTATACTCCAAGGATAGCACTTTTTGACAAAATCCATCTGAGTCAGTGTTTTCCTAATCCAACTCTAGATTCAGAATAGCTCTGCAGCTGGTTTAAGAAAAAGATAAAACTACTGTATCAGCAAACAGTCGTTAATTCCCTCAAAGCATTGCCTCCGCTATACATCATGCTACCCAGCCACCAGCCACACTGACAGTTCGCGATTAGTTTGATTGGAACCTGTCTCTGCCACGCTGAACTGTACAATCATGTCACACTGATTCATGGGTTTGTGCCTGCTGTCACTTACGTTTTATGGCCGGTATTGGCAGAGTACTTTTTCACACATTCAGAGCCATTTTAGGGCCTCTTCTCTCTCTGTCTCTCTCTCTCTTCAGCCTGGTCCATTTCTGCCAGCGTGAATCAGCATCCCGGTCTCTTTTACCAACGTACACGGTAATACAAGACAGGGTGAGGACTAGGGAGATGAAGAGGTAACCTGCTGTCTACTCTTCGCTCTCCACCATCAACAATCTATATTGTGCCTTCACAGTTTGAGGCTGACCTTTTTCTTGCCTGTAAAACATGTCCATGTCTGTGTAAAGCAGGAATGTTGAAACAGGTATGCTGCTGTGTATCTCTGTGCTTGTACAAACACTCCAAAGACCCACTCAGCTTTGACCTGCATTTGGGCTTTAACTGCTGTGTAAATCTAAGCAGCACTTTTATGGCTTCTTTACCTGTGATGTTTCTGAGACACATCACCTTGGTGGAACAGTGTTGGTCTATGTGTTTCTGGCACATTGCAGCATCCAGTAACATTTTGTATGTAGGAAGACTGCTACTGTAAGACTGAAAATTAAGGCTATTACCCATACACGATAACACTTTAACACAAGGGTTAGATATTACTTAAAAAATAGTGGAACTGGACTTACATCAGGGGTTATCATCATGTATAAAACTGAACACGAAAATCAGTAATAAAAAATACTCAAAGTCAAAAATGGTGTTCATTTCTGTCTGCCAACTTATCCAGGTAATAATCTGCCTGCCTACCGATCCTGCTTACCAGTTTCATTTGCACTACAATCAGCTGATTTCAGTTTGTGTGCTGGAGGAGGAAAATAGTGACGTAGTCTACTTGGACATATGGATATGGACATTTTACTTTTATTTTTACTGCACAAAAAGAAGAGATCAAGATGATAAAGTGGAAACTGCATCCAGGACAGAAACAATCACATCATGCTGCTACCACAACTTTGGCTCTTTGCGCAGACAGCATGCCAACGCTAAGCTAGCCAAGAAACCAGCGTGATGATAAAGCTGAGTGAATGCCGACTCCAGCCCAGCAGTGAGACCCCGAACTTTAACAGGTAACAAAAGCAGTGATCAGCAGTCAGGCTGCAGCTTTCCATGACTGCAAACAGTTTCTACCTTTTCATGTTTCCAAAGTAGAATCACTGTGGTGATCGTTTTGAAGTCTCTTTGAGCTGGCTTTCATCTTTGCTTTGTGCTGTCAGCTTTGTGTTCATACCTTAATAGTAAGAGAAAGATCATATGAAATGCTGCTTAGAGATGGTCGTCACTCTCAAAGTGGAGCCAGTGAGAACCTGCTGAGAATTGACGAGAGAATCCATAAGAAATTGAATCAATAAGTGATATCAGTCACTAAATTCTTATCAATTCCCATTCCTACTGATACACAATATAACTTTTCAGTCAGTGTGTAAGCGTGAGGCAGTTATTTCAACCATCAGGCCTGTGTGTATATTGTTCAGTGGCCTCCACTCCCACTATTGTTTACAAGAGCGGCAATCATCACTCACAGAGGCCAAGAGAGAAGTTTAAAATGCTAAATCTACCGAACATCACAGTGATGTAAAACCAAATGCACTGAATGTGCATGGATCATTCTGTGACCGGACAGAAAGTCAATTTTTACCGTCACTAATCAGAAAACACATGGACGAAGGGGGGTGGGGAAGTGATAACCTGTTTGTCTCTGTACACTCTTATGGAGGGAAAAGGCTCTGCCACCACAGATCAATGACCTCCCCCCTTGTGGAGCTTAAGCTCCAGCACCACAAGCCATAAGTCTTCAGACTGCATACCGATTCCTTAACTCTGATCCTGTGTCACACATAGGTTTGTTTCCAATATATTACAAAATGGTTATAAATGTATGCGGCTGTGTGAATGTGTATTGTGCATTCTGATACGCAAGTGCTTTGTAACCTGATTACTTAAAAAGCTACCTGTGCTTAGAATGGGCACTGATTAAAGCAGTGACAGTGAACCACAACTGTAAAGTTTTAGTTTAAAAAAAACAACAATAAAAAAAGGCTGAACAACACACGATAAACCTGAACATAATCCACAGAGCAGCAGATGAAATACAGTGATCTTAGGCAAGTCTTTAGGGACTCTGAAATCACTTCCGAAAAATATCAACTGGATATTCCAGACTTATTTACAAAAAAGCAAAACTGCACTATGTTTAATGTGATAGGTTTCAAAAGTAAATAGATTGTGCTGGAAGGGTATAATTTTGAGATTGATTGGATCCGCTCATTCTGGGATTGGGTTTCTAAAAGGGTATCCACACATGGAGCCTTTTGCAAACCATGATGAAGCTTGAAGCTGTGGAGAAATGTTTGCCTGGAGCCACTCCTCCCCACTTTGTGTTGTTCTAACAGCTGGCCCGTGATATTGCACATTTCTGTAACCAACAGACAGACAGTACATGTAAGCACATGGCATCTGGGATTGGTAATTACTACCTTATAGCAAGATGTAATGGAGATGAGGAACCCTCGGGTGGCAAAATACATTCATCCACATGTAGCAAATAGCCATCAAACAACAGTCAGGGGCAAAATATTGTTGACTAAACAATGAACAGATATCACCCTGCGTTTTTGCTGTATAGCAATTAGAATTTAATTACTGGGAGTAAAGAAGGAAATACATCTCACACAGTATAATTGATCTGAATTGGTCCTTCAAGGGGGGTTGAAAAATATCTTCAATGCTGATAAAGAAGATAAAGAAAAGGATTACAAAGTCTTAAGAAGGACCACACACATATACACACACACACACAGTGACAAAAGCAAATCAGCCTCACAAGTGAACACCACATGGTGCTGAAATTTTAAAATCTTAGGCACTTGGGATGCTTAGATTGTTATGCAAAATCCTTGAAACAACTGCAAAGGACCTTAAATGCACTCAAGTACTAGTGCTGTTCATGAGTACACAGTGAAGACTGAACAGATATAGTTATTCTTGTTTTATTGCCTTTTGTAGGAAGTTATTGATTAAAACTTTTCATTTTCATTTCAAAGCAGTCACATTTTATATTTTCTTTACATCTTATAAATAAAAGGAAAAATTATCAAAGTGTCAGGCCACAGCGTTTTCTAACCAATCAAAGCAAACTGTATGATGATACCACTCACATCAGCATAGAAACATTTTGTCACTACTCAATTCAATTCAATTGTATTTATATAGCTCCAAATCACAACAGCAGTCATCTCAATGCGCTTTGTATTGTAAGGTAAAGACCCTACAACAATGCAGAGAAAACCCAAACAATCAAACAACCTCCTATGAGCAAACACTTGGTGACAGCAGGAAGGAAAAGCTCTCTTTCAACAGGAAGAAACCTTGGGTAGAACCAGGCTCAGGAAGGGGCAGCCATGATGGGAGTAGTGTTGATGGGAGGAAGACAAGACAAAAGAAACTCGGTATATCTTTGTAGCAGTCCTTCATTCTAAGGCAGGTTTGGGCAATTCATTTTCTCAAGGGGCCAGACGAAAAACTTGGGCTATTCTGGAGGCCCGCATCAATAAGTTTATAAGGAAATAAAAATTTATATTGGGCAGAATTAAGTTCAGCTCAATGCCCCCCCCACACACACACACACACACACCCACACACACCCCTCAACAGTCCCAGTTTCTTATGTGGTCCCTTGGGAAAGGTCCAAGGTGACAAGTGGACCTAAAGCATTCCAGCAAAATTCTTAAAAACAGGTTGAGGGTTAAGCTTTTTCCTCTAATTTGCTACATCAGTATCTTGTGCATGTTAAGAAACGGATCAGCAGCTTATTCTGGGTTTGTATAATTAATATTCCAGTGGGACTCGTAGTCTAGTAATTAGGAGCTGAAACTCCACAGGACTCCATTAATGAAAAGTCAGTCTCATAGCTAATAAAAGATTGATCATCTCTTACTTTGTCAAGCATGTTATCCAGCATTTTTACTTGGTTTGCCCTTTAAAATGTCCCTTGCTTAGAAGCACCTGTGTGTCCTTGACAAATTCCTTCACAGGCCACACAAAAAAGTGCCTGGACCTTGAACAGTGGGGCAGAGGAGGAGTGCGTAAAGAGAGCAGTGAAAAATGCCCCTTGTTGTCAGACACTCCATCTTGCCTTGTTTATGCTGACATATTAAAGCATGGACCATCGAGAGCCCATAAATACAGTGGCCATATCCTAACCCATCGTTGCTAACCCTTGACCCTTCCAATATCAACCAAGGGAATGGAAACAGCAGCTAAAAGGAAAAGCAGCTATGAACAGAACAGGGAATTATGATATGCTTTTTTAAAAAAGAATAATCCATAACAGGAAAACAGGAATATTAACAGTTGCAAAATGTATGAGTCATTAAATTCAGTGGCATTCCCAAAACGTATAAGAAGGTTTAATGAACGAGACAGCAATGTGTATCCCCAATCAGCTACAATATTGTGCAAAAGTCCTGAGTTGCTCTTAATTTCTTTATTTTTTGCCAGAAAAAAATGGGCACATTTATGTACAAACAAACATGGAAACACAGTAGGTGAGACAAAGCAGTTTTTTTGTTTTGGGTTTTTTTCTTTTCCCCAGTTCTATGGAAGAGGATTAGGGGCACTGGAAAAAGAAAAAAAGTGGGGACGTCTTTTTTTCCAGTGGCCCTAATCCTCTTCTGTACAGTTCTAACAAGCTTGATAGTCAACATTCGGTATGGTCACCTTTAGTCTTCAACAGTAGATGGGTTAACTGAAGGACCAGATTAATTTCTCCGGTCCTGTGTTAGATTTTTGCTGGCCTTTTCCTATTTTTGAGGACTATCAGATATTTTATATCTGCTGTAGACGGTTTTTTGCACCTACCACTTCTTCTTTTGTCTTCTACTTGTTTAGTTTCCTTAAATTTTTTAAGAACACATTGCCCACCATGCTGAGATATGCCAAGATTTTGGCTAATAGTTCTTTGGGGATCACCTTATTGGTGCAAAAATACCATTTACTCTCTCTGTGAAACTGATTCAACTAAAGAAATAACAACAAATGTTTTTGCAACAGGCTTCTAATAACAAAGGGCCTGAAAATACTACTTAAATTTGTGTCTTTGCTAAGTTGTCTGTTAGAATATGTGCTGCAAGTTGCGAGGTAGGTGCATTTTTATGAACCTAAATGATTCATAGGTCAGAGTTAAGTGGCTTAACAAACAAACAAATTAAAGAAACAAACCTGAAAATGGTCAGTTACGAGGACTGGATTGAAAATGAGTGAAAAAGCAGCCAATGTTCAAAGAAAAACTTTGAAAGACCTTCAGAAAGCCAAGAGAATCTTTGCGCAAGACCACCTTATAAAATTCCAAGAACATTTGGCTCCTAGGAAGAAAAATATAAAGAAATGAATGGTGGCTCATGACTTTTTACAGTACTTACATATCCTAAGAAGACATTTTCTACAGTTAAATGCAGTAACTGAGCAGCTTTTATGAATGATTCCACAGTTGGTGTGAGGTATAAACAGACTTTGAAAATCCACAAATGTTGAAAAATGTCTTAGCCTCTCTTTAGAAAAGATTTCCTTACAAACCACCAAACATGTGAATGTTAGCTAGAACAAAGCTTCTTGGTGTTGTGTTAGAATTTGAAAGAATGCAATGACTTAATATGTACTGGATGTTTTATTGGCTTTTTGACCACATTGTTATGTGTGCTAAGTCATGCAATGCAGTGAACTCTAATAAGAAATGACAGCTAGTAGCAATACAAACCCTAATCCGGATTACACCAATAGGTTTCTTCCTGCAGGTGGTGTGAAATTGTTTGAGTCCTACAATTCCCAGACCACAAGATTAAAGACCTTGACATACAAAGCCAGCTACAAAGAGCTGGCCCAGACAATATCCAACTAATGCACTGACTCTCATTTTCTCTCATTTTCTTCTCTTAAATGTTGCAAATGGAAATGCTGCAAAAGATACCGGCAGCTCATCACTGAGCAGAACCTTTCCTGCATTGGAAAGAATAAGTACTATGTTGTAGTCACTCTAAATAGAAACATCAGTCAACTAATAATGGTTCACCAGACAACTGTCAGCTCGGTGTGTTAGGCCTCCCCTCACGCTCTGAACTAGCACTGATGTAAAATCTGCAGAGTTGAACGAATGTGCTTAAAAAGTGACAGATCTTCCCTTCAGCACAGCTGGTTAGACAACTCTGCCTCACATAAATTCAAACTCGGTAGCAGATGTTGAAAGGAGCACATTTAACACGCATTTATCACTGACCAACAAAAATAAAACAACCCGGGCTTGTCAACTCAACTGTTTGTGGATAGAATACTACAAAACAATAAATCCATGACTAAACAATGCATGAGCTAGCAGCCAAAGACAGGGCTGAGAACACTGCCAAATAACTGATGTTTGTTGATCCTCTTTAAACATGTCCCTCCTGAGAAAACAAGCACTCCCTTAAAATTGTTGACTAGCTAATCTTTACTTTATAGTTCCCCACATTAGACAAATTAGATTGGACTTGCACAACATGAAGCCCAGTAGCAGTGTCAAACTACACTATATGGACAAAAGTAATGGCCCACCTACACATTACACCTTCAGCAGCTTTTATGACAATGAAATCCAATAAATACATAAATCCATGGGCATTAATATAGAGCTTGCCCCCCCCTCTTGGAGCTATAACAGTTTCTGCTCTTTGGGGAAAGTTTTCTACAAGATTTTGGAGTGTGTCTGTGAGAATTTTAGCCCATTCATTTAAAATGGTATTCATGAGGTCAGACACTGTTGTTACACAGGAGAGCTTGGCTCATAATGTCGATTCTAGTTCATCCACATTGTTTGAGAGGTTTTGAACTCTGCAGTCACAGAGTCAGCAGAGCGTTGGAGACCTTGATGCACTATGCACCTCAGTGCTCAGTGACCCCACTCTGTAACTTTATGTGGTCTGCCACTTTGTGGTTGAGTTTCTTTCAGTAATACAGTTGAATATTTAGGGGAAAAGAAAGCAAACTAGATTTTTGCATCCTGTTACAGTATCACACTCAAACTAAGTGAACTCTTTAGAATAGAACAAAACATACGTTCAGAAATGTTTGTATATGTGCTTGATTTTATACACATGGGACTGACTGAATAACCTGAATTCAATGATTAGGAGGTATTGCCCAAATACTTCCGTCCATATAGTGCAGGGGTGTCCTAAGGTCTAGAGACCAGAATCAGTCTGGCAAAGACTCCAATCTGGCCACTGGACAACCTTGAAAAATATAATGGAGGTCATACATTATTGGATTTTATTTTTTATTGACCTCCCCACAGGCATTCATACTACAGTAAAGTAGTTATGCAATAGATAAACAATTAAATTACAGAAAAGTTCATGTTTTTCATTGTCTACTATAGACATTTTGGATTGGAAAAAAAAGACTTTTTTATCAATCAACAAAAAATGTGTTTCATAAGCACAGGACAGTCTGGGTTGTGAGCTACTAGAACGTTTTCTGTAATATTACACATTTATCATGTAGAAAAACTGAGCTGTGCTGCTGAAATTTCTATTTATTTTATCTTAAGATATCTAAGGTATTAAATGTGTTGTTAAACATCTTTACTGGTCTGGCCCATTTAATATCAAAGTGGGCTGTATGTGACCCTCGATGTGAAATGAGTTCGACAACCCTGATATACTGTATACACAACTAAACTGATACTATCATTTTTGCAAACTCTCCAGCTTGCATGTCTCCTTGCACACCATTTTTACTGTCAGTGTCTTGTGCTCTTTCTCTCTGAAGCTTCCTGTCTCTGAAAAATTCACTTTCTTTCAGCCATATGGCTTTACTCGAGACCGTACAGTGACAGATGTTTGTCCGTTCAAAGTGTGAGGTATCTGTCTGTAACACACTGGGTGGCTCAGGAGGTGGAGACAGGATGGCACAGATGAGGGAATTCGCCACAGGCACTGATAATCCCAAAGCATTTAACAGAGCTTTTGAGAGTTGGTCAGCTTCGCAAAAGCAAAAAAACAAAAAAAACAAAAGGGATACGGACAGCTGGGGAGAAGAAAAGCAACAATGTCTGCAATTTATGCCCCCAAATCAGTTTTCAGTCAATGCTGTCTCTGGCATGGGGACAGGTTTATTCAATAAGAGTTGTTATGATCTATACAACCTGCAATTTCTAAATTATCCCTTTCATCACTTTATCATCTGAAAGAGTCCTGAAAGAGGTAAATACCAAAATGAACTTTTAGAAACTCAGCAGCTTCCCTGTGTTATGACAAAAATGAGACCAACTATATCCAATCTATAATAATCATAAAGTAATTTACAATTTACATTGTATTTTGCATTATCTCTAGGACACTGACAACATGAATATGCAAACCATATACCAGCACCCAAAATTTAGCCTCTCTCTTTATAAACAGTTTTTTTTGTTTGTTTCTTTTATAATAGTGAGTCTTTAGGGGGAAAATAAGGAAGAAGTTGGCTGTGATGACTTGACAGACTCATGGGAGGACTGAAAAAGCCTGCTGAGGAATCTCTTTGAAGAAGCACTCTAACCAAGTGGGGGTCCTCTGCTAGCATCCACAGTGTGTCCTGTCTTCTCAGTGTTTTTTGTTTTTATTACCTTACTTGAGATCTCTTTTATGCACCCTCTGGTTTCAGCTGCCACAGAAGTAGGCTTTGAAAAATGAATAGCCTTTACGCTTTATGTTCAAGACATCCTTAAACTCACCAGGAAATCTCACCAGTGTTTATAAACTAAATAACAGCAACATGACAATAATAAGGAAAGTTTTTAACTTCCTCCTTTATACACAAATTTCATTAAAATGATAGATTTTTCAGGATGTGCAATAAAAAATACATTTCAATTTTAATCAAAAAACCTGCTTAACAACATTTTTGTTAAGTTAGTGATAGTTTATTATAGTTTTTATCATGCCTATATACACATATCAATATAAGTATGTGTACATTGTGCGCATTTCACGAGCACATGTACACACACGAAGTGGACATACTCATACAAGCAGTGGTGGACTAAAACAATAGATTTAGAGGCTAACTCTATATGTTAAGGCTCCCACAAAATGTATTCCACATTATTATCAAGAATTCACATTAATGTGTAGTAGAGGAAATTTAAAATAATTGATAACTTGATTGATAATTATATTTCAGATGTAAATGTTACTGTCAGGGGCGCTGTAAGGGAGAGAGAAATGTGATGATGATTCTAAGGGCCCTCTACTGACAGGTGCCCAAAAAACTGTCAGCTAGTAAAAATTTTTAATGAAAATTATGAACCTATCACCATACAACACATAATGTCTGCTTCACAAGGTACTTAAAAAGTTTCCTAGCATTAGTTTTGTGTTGTTTTTGGCAATAAATAATAAAATCCCCCCCCTCCTTATTTTATGATTTTGTTTGGTCCAGGTGCATGGTGCAGAGCTGTACCTCTGCAGGAGAAAGACACAGAAGAATGGGTCAGCTAAAAGTAAGGTCTGTGTTTCAAAAAAGAAAAGAAACACAGGTGGAAATTAAATTCATTGCAAAGTCCGCATGAAACGACGTTCCTAGTAGTAGTTAGTTTACTTCATTTCGAACAGAAAATGAATTTAATCAGTGCAGGCAGACCCTTTGTACATATATATACTAAATGACTTATCTGACGACCTGGTTCCAGGCCAAACAGATCAAACCACTGGCTCAGGATTAGCTGTCCCACTCCCATTTTCCCATACCCACACTCCTCACACCGAACAAGTCTCCCTGATATCCAAAGAAGTTAAATTAGATATTTTATGGCAAAAATGTCTCTAATTGCAGGAGACTGCTTGGGAAATTTATTTTCATTCTACACACTATTTATTTTGTAATAACAACACAGGTCTGTAACCAAAAAACTGCATAGGATTTTTTGACTGTTTCTTATACACTGCTCAGTGTTAGTCATTGTTAATCTTTTACACTGACTAGGTTACTGTTAAAAATATAACACTGTCAAAAGTGTTCATTTAACACTCAAGAGAGTGGATCCATATAGACACTTTCTAGTGTCAATTTAACACTGGGGATTTTGCAGTGTACCATTTCCCTTTTTAAACTGAAATCTGGTATCCTATACTTGAGTCAAAAAACTATATCCAATAATAATTTCTTACATGAATTTAATATTTCTAAGAGTGACACTCAAGAGAAATACAAACAGAAAGTGCGCGGAATTGAGGGGGGTCGGGGGGGGGGGGGAAGGGGGGGTTGGGGGGGGGGGGGGGCGCGGGGGGGGGGGGGGGGGGGGGGGGGGGGGTGGGGGGGGGTGGGGGGGGGGGGGGGGGGGGGGGGGTACGGTGGGTTTGGCGGTGTGAGGAGCTCAGATGATCATGTCCCAACAGGTTTATTTTGTTCATAGCAAAAAGTAAGGAATCTCAGAAAAAGTATGCATAGTTAATTGCAGTAAAATATTGATTTTGTTCATCACTGTTGTGCTTTTTTTTAATGTAAACTCCTCATGTTTTGAAAAAAACTGTACATGATGGAGGGAAATGGAGCTCATTTTTGGATTCAGCACCCTGAAAAACATAAAATTTACCAAAAATATCCCATGCAGCTGAAAAAAAAAAGTTTTTTGCAGACCTGAGTAATTCATCATCATTATAAGCCACATAAACAGAGCATTTCTGGAGAAGTGTATATCGCTCTGGATATATTCTGCACACTGCCTGTGACTGTTTTAGGTGGTGCAGTAAGGTAAATCAGTTTAAACCTATTTGAATTCCACTAGCGCTCAGGATAGAGACGTACTTTCGTTGGCTATTATTTGTTTGAAAATTGATATCCAAAGAATTATTTAAGTTATATTTGCCAAAGCTTTATATTATAAATCAAAGTGTTCAAGCAGTAAAAATGTCTTTACACCATTATATAGATGAGAAGAGAAATTCATTTCCATTCAAATTAACATGTATTTTATTTGTATTTGTATTTGGTGTAAGGTACCAATCAGTGTTGATTTTTTTTTTTTTTTTTGTAAAAGTGAGCTCAAGCTTTCAAATAATTATCTTTACATTCACACGGCAAGCAAAATAGGAAATGTCTGTTACACTGGGCAACTTGTCGAATGTTATACCTGCAGACATTGCGTGCTTTGGCAAAAGAGAGAGACAGTCATCACCTATGGCTGCATGG
The DNA here is from genome assembly GCA_015107715.1 of Tylochromis polylepis. NCBI lineage: Eukaryota > Metazoa > Chordata > Actinopteri > Cichliformes > Cichlidae > Tylochromis > Tylochromis polylepis. The sequence goes on from VVHJ01010917.1 coordinate 35,020, forward strand.
AGCGAAATAGGAGCTGTGGTGAGAACATGCAGTTGATGAAGAGGGTGATAGAGTTGTGCATAGTTATGTGTGGAGCTCATGGTCGAGTTCTTTCAAATTATTCCTTCTTTTTATAATATCGGCCGAGTGTTCCTGCCACTGCACACAAAATGGAAAAGGTGTACTTGTACATATTTGAACTGATGCCAGAATGCTTTTATAGTTTTATATGGTTACATGATTTTATTTGTGTACATAATTTGTGGTTTTAGGGGTGATGAGAAGATCTATAAGTACTGAACAAAACTGGTTTGTTTTTGTCTTTATTAATGCAGTTAGTTCACATGGGTATGCACTGTTTGCAGACTGAGCCAGTAGTTTGTTCAAGATTTTGTTCCGTCTTATCGATTTAGCCTTGTTTTTTAGGGACTCTTCACCAAGTTACACACAAAACACTGTTGGTCATAATAGTTTGAAGATGCCGGGAGCATGGGGAATCATTAATGACATTTTCTGTGAGATTTGAACAACAATACTTGTGAGTCTTTAAATGAAAGCTTAAAAAATGCACTTAGACTTGGATGTAAAGTTACGCGATTGCTGGTTGATGTTATAGTCATGAGCAATGTCCATAATCCATTTTTCAGTTTGTGCTATTGGCCTGTCTGTGGATATTATTTATATTTTAGTGAGAATAAATTCTTGGAGGGGAGAGCTGTATTTGTTTTAGAGCTCTGTGGTTGATTTTTTTTTCTTTTAATTTGTCTTACTTGTATATATTTAAAACAAAACAAAAAAACATAAGTAGGTATTATGTAGCTTGACTAAATAAGTTCAAAGGCCATAAGAGAGCTTAACAATCATCTAACCATCATCTAGGCTGGGTACTCGTCTCTGATCCATGTTAGAAAGGGAATGGTTTAATTATTGATTTAAACCACTGCTTTTTGATAGAGTGGTGTAAAATATAAAGGGTTTATTTATCTTAATCTGTTTAGAAGAAAGCAGATCCAGTGTACAAGATCCTAGAGATGTTTCTTTGAGGACAGAGCCAAACAGATCACACAGTATATTTTGCTAAGAGTGTAAAAACAAACAGCATTTTTGCCTTTAATAGCCTTTCATTCTCAGGCCTGCTATTACATATGCACATCACACATACATGCAGTCTGGTCTTGCTGCATTCAGACACAACTGTACTGATTGCACACATTTCTAGGGCTTGTCGATTGTTTATTACTGTGGCCCTGACAGCTCAATAGCTAAGTAAGAAAAGCACTTCACCAACTTGACAACACCTACACATTCATAGTGAGGAAACAACTATATACTGAAATAAACTGCATTAAAAACTTATAAACACACCTGGGACGTGCTCGCCATTGCCATGATAACTAGTGAAGTCGCTGAAGTCAACTAGATGATGGTGATGTTGAAAAAATGAAAGAGCTGAAATTAAGTTTGTTTCTTTAAACATTTGGATAAAATGAATTATATTTTTATTCCAGATTCCTGCTGTCTGCCTCGAGCGTTCCTGTAATTGCTGGGTTGTAATTTCCCCCTTTCAATATTTTTTTTTAATGCAGCACACATAAATACACATAATTTCACATTTTTTGAAGCTGTTTTGCTGGTTTACATTCATTTACTTGCATGCACAGCACACTGAATCCAAAATAAAAGTACAAGTATATAAGAGCACAACACTAGAACAGGTAAAACTACTAAATTCTCAAATAGTTCTTCACTATTCCAGTAATAGCTCCAGTAATAACTACACACTCTCTTTTGCTCCTGTTGCTAAGAAACTTGTGAGCTTTCAGACCTACCTGTCAGTCTTCACAATCACTTAGCAACCACTCAGCATGATCCACGCTTGTTAAATTTTCCAGGACCTCAACATATTTGTTGACAGCTAGGAAATTTTACTTTCGAACTGTGCATACTTTTTATAATATTCTGATGAAAGTTGCATCATCCTGTTGGGGGCTGATACGCTACGGTAGCTGATACGCTATGACATGAGCATGGCTTTAGAGTTTAATAAAAGAACGATAGCTATAGTTGATGTAAGATTTGAAATGACTGACTGAATGATCCCAAATTATTTATGCTGTGATAACCTATTTTTAAAACCACAAATACAAAGATAGTTTCTTCATCTGAAACGGTAAAGCCTAGAATCTGACTCCTCATCTGCTATTGTACAAACTGTGTCATTCTCATCCTGACATTTTGACTTTGTCTTCATCTTATCTACTGAATATTGCAAAGACCTGATGTTTGACCCAGATGCTTCAGCTCTTCATCACTCCGAGTCAGTAAACTGTGCAAGAATTGCAAAGCAAGACTGATGCTGTGACATCTCCTCTTTCCTGAATGCTACTTGTATGGTTAGTTTTGCATTCCTGGTTCAGGAGCCATTTGTTTTCCTAAGTGACATAATTTATGTTATCTTTTATTTAAAATGTCACGTAAGTTTGTTATAAATGTTTCTTCCAAATGTTGTCACTGACCTTAGCCAGTGTACAAGTAAGTAAGCATTACATTGAAGAACGAATGGACAAAAGTGCAAATACATGACTTTTTCCAGTCCTCCTGCCCTCCAAAATCCTTGCTTCATCATCTCTCCTAGGTAAGCCTGGTGATTTGTGACAGATGCTGTTAGTACTTGCTCTGATGGCTTTGGTTCAGTTGTCAAAGCCTGATTGAAGTTTGTACCGGAGAGGGCCAACATAACGCTGGGCGGGCACACAGGTGTCACAGCCCCGACCAGCTGTTCACCGTTGTCAGGACAATGTTTGCCCTTTTCTGGTCCCTTATCATCTCTCCAAACACCTGCTATCCTGTCATAACCACAGATATGACTCTAAACACAGCTTTGATCTAATTATGATACAGCTATCATAATTCTTAATGAAATTTTAGCCTTACGAATGTGCAAGTATCTAAACAGACACAGAAATTTTGGAATTGCTTTCTTTGTGAAACTAACTTTCTCAAATGTAGAACAACCTTTTTTTTTTTAATCATTAAATTATTTGCTGTAAATTACTAGCTTGGCACTCACATTTATACTGGCCTACAGGAGAAATTCAGTTGTACTGTAGTTGTTTTATAATGTAGCCTATAAATACATTATGGTTTGTTGGTTTGTTTTAAATGGTTAAATTAAACTAATTGTCTCTGGAAATTGTAAAGAAATACATATAGAGTGTTAATATACACCTACACTGAAGTAGAATTTTTTTTCAAACATTTTCACTGATTTATGTTCATGTATAAACTGTGGGGAGTGATGTACGTGCGTAAGGAAGAGACAGATTAAGACAAAAACACGTTAAGGTAGAAGAAACATTTTTCATTCAGTCTGAAAAGTGTTTACAGGGCCTGCGATAGCTGAAGTGTAACCAGCCTGTGACACAGAGCATTAAACAATGTCGGAGTGTTTCAGGCATTGCAGAATTTCTATTACCTTCATGTGTCTGCACACATTTCCTGCTGCACTCGTAAACTAAACCGACGTGTAAACCATAAACTTTAGTGAAATAACAGCAACGCCTTCTCAAAGTTCTTGAAAGCTGAGTATATGTTATTTATGCTGGTCATGTTGATTTACAACTCAATATAGGGGACAAAATGTTTAAGAATATTAACTTATATCAAAATCCATCTCTTTTTTTCCTGAAAAATCATAGGTCCTGATCTGGCAGCTCTGCATAATCATATTTACTAAACTATGCAAACTTATTATATGACCCCAAAATAAAGCTCTTTATTTAACTCAGAATTGAAAAACAGCCCTAAGAACTTCTAAATATGTGACATTATAGAAGATCAAAAAAACTCACTTCGATTCTGTTTCACTGTGAATTTAAATACCTGCTGGGACCTAATACTTCAGAGGCATTAAATTCTCTCAGAACCACGGCTCAGTATTTTTGTGAATTAATACTGCCCACTACAAAGTGCTAACATAACAACATATATGTGTGTGTGTGTGTGTGTGTGTGTGTGTGTGTGTGTGTGTGTGTGTGTGTGTGTGTGTGTGTGTGTGTGTGTGTGTGTGTAAAG
>VVHJ01010919.1:6156-16395 GCA_015107715.1 Tylochromis polylepis
TTTTCTAATTTGCTCATACTGTAGGCTGTGTACATCGTGTTTTTAACAGGACTGCAAAATGGTGTGTGTGACTAGCTGATAAGAGCAGAAGTGACTGTGTGCCACCAGGACAGAGTGGGACAAGGACACAGGCAGTCAGATTGTGTTGCACAGGACATGCATGGCATGCTCCTAATTCATCAAAGCAATTATTTGAGCATCTGATATATACAGAACACACACACACACACACACACACGCACATATATATATATATATGTGTGTGTGTGTGTGTGTGTGTGTGTGTGTGTGTGTGTGTGTGTGTGTGAAATTTTTATTTTTTTATTTATAGATGTACTAATTTTAAACAAATACCTCCCTGAAATTTGTAGTACCCACTGTGTGGTGTGTTGATAAGTACTTCTTCTAACAGTGGCTTGCTCTTTAAATTGTCATCCACATTTATATCTGTAAGCCATATTTTCAGATACAGACTTTGCATGTGCAAAGAAGACTCTGCAAGAGCACGAGGACTTCAGCTATGGAGGAAATGAGTTAACTTTCCACCAAAATAAAGCCCTCACAGAGGAAGATATGAACCAAATAACCATAGTGAGGCTGTGAAATATGCTGTCCAAAGCCGTGATGGAAGTGCTGCAGAGCAAATGTACTATGTGGAAAATGATAATCAACTCTCTCCCAACAGTTCTTCCTTGTTTTGAGTGTGATATAAGCTACTTACCAAGTTCTAAGCAGGTCACACATTAGGATAATAGGCTGACGATATAATATAAGAGATAATAAGAAGAAAGGACAGAAGCTAAATAAGATGATCTTGTGATGATATTAACTTCACTTAAATGGTCAAAGTATTTGCGAGGGAGTTTTCTTTCCTTTCTTAGCTGAGACAGACTTGGCTGGACGTCCTCTCCTCACATAAATGACAAAAGCCTAAAAACAAGGACAGCAGTGGAGAGAAAAGAGAGGATGAGGGAGCGCTCTTAGGTGGCACACTCGCTGCTCACCTTTCCTAATTGCATCAGTTCAGTGGCTGACAAACACAAATTTAGAAACTGCAACAAGAAGACATTGATTTTAGATCAGCCATGTGACCGTGACCTTCAGAGCATTTCCCTTCCTTCTCGGGGATATTGTTGGCAGTGAAACAGATGATAGAGGTTTTACAAAAAAGTTTGTTAGAGCAGCTGCTAGTCAGCACTTGGGAGATTGATGGGTGGAAGTGGAGATGAAATTATGGAAATGTACTGTCTCTGTTGATCTGCTGAGTATGACTGCACAGCACGAAGACTGTTTCTAGCCACTCACCGTGGTTTCCATGAGTGATTCATGGCTCTAGTATGCGCCACTCCCTCTCTGTGTCCCTCCTCTTCCCCTCTCTTACCCAACCGCACTCTCCCTCATGTTCCTCTCTCCCACTCACTGTCAGCCTGAGGCTTAAATCCTACTTCAAAACTTTACATCATGTGATTTTTTTTCTTGCCCTTTTTCTTTCTGTTTTGTCCCTCTTTCATTTTCTTTGCCAGTGCTGATCTCCTCCACCTCATGCCTCTTCCTTCCTTTCTCCTTTCTGTTGCTTACTTGTTTCTCTTTACCCTTCAATGGAGTCCACACAGCTTTGCGATAACAGAGCACATTATGTGGTTGCTGTTTTCAGGTTGCATTTGTGATCAGACATTTTGTTTCCAGCCTTTCACTTCTAGAGAATCATCAAACGCCGGAGTCACAAAGTGAAGGAAGGTTCAGCTCTGTCTTGGACGAGTAAAGGAAAAGTATTGGTCACAGTAAAGCGGGTTCACACTGTGTGCAGTGTATTTCTTCCAGGACAAAGACTTCCCTGTGGGTGTGTGACTCGTACAGGATGTGTTGCATACTGGAATTCACTGCTTCTAATTTAGGAATAAAAAAAAATGCCTCTGAAAATAGGCAGCTGGCTTTGTAGTGCATTACGCGACCCTGAGCACACCAGTGTCCAGCATTCAAACAGGTGGACGGGGGGTGGGGGGATTGTTGGAAGACAGAAACAGAAGCCAAGTCATACATGCTGTAAACACACGCACGATAGAGGAAGCTCTGATATTAAGACTTAGAGTGTAGTTATAGCATACTGGATGCATGTGTTTTTCATACACGCGTACTTATATCACTGATTCATTTTGTACTTTACCCTTGTGGCTCAAAACATGGCTAAGCAGCTTAAGAATGATCTGGTGGAACTGGCAGTTGGCTCACATTCAAAGCCGAAGTGCTCACATGTTTGTGTGCTTGGCTCATTTCATTCACCAAAGATCATCTTCTTGACACTGAATGGTAGCCGAGGAGCGCTCCTTGTGTATTTTGGATCCCCACGATCTTTCCTGCAGTAGCAGCAGCACGAGAAAAAAATTCTGATCGCAAAATTTTCACGTTACTTAAAAATCAGTTTGCAGAAGCTGTACACACTTGTTAGCAGAAGTCGAAGTGGAACGTAGCTGAAGTTTGTTGCGTAACCTCACTTGTGGAAAAGGGAGGAGAAGAAGTGTTTGGTGGAAAGAGTAAGCTTACCATGGGCTCGAGTGTATAGAGTACAGAGCCTAGCTGCAAGGGAATTTGTAAGGGAAGGGATAAACGAGAGGACGCTGGTGAAAGTGCAAGGACGTGCAGAAGCGTTTCCAAGAAGTGAAGACTGTAGAGCGTAGAGGAGAGGTCTAAACAGACTGGAGGGCACTGGAAAGGTGACAGGAGCTTAACAAAAGAAGAAGAGCTGTGTGAAGCAGTAGCGTTTAAGCAATCATGCGATTCCTAAACACTTTTAGACAAGGACAGAGATGAAGAAGTGAAAGAAGCAATGGGTGAAAGGGTGCAGCAAGAGAGCATGAGACAGAAGAGTGTAAAGCGCTCCCGAGGTCAGGAGAGAGAGGGATGCTCCAAGAGCTGACAACAAAATGCGGGGGATAGGCGGAGACAGGCAGAGAAACCCAGAACAGAAAGCTCTTTATCTGTAGAGCAGAAGAAGCTCCACGGGGAGTTGGTGCCTGCAGTCATGAATATGGGTTTTTAGTGGTCCTCTGGAAACACTTGTAATTTCCAAGTGGCCCTAAACCATAACTAAATTAGATCAGAAACAAAAAGATGATTAGCCAGTAACTCTTGTATGTTTTTAAACAAAAATACAATAAATATTGATGTTTCCAGCATTTACAGTTTGAAGATTTGCAGCTTTTCTTCTTCTTTTTATACATGAAAAATCTAGTAGTTGTGTAAATGCGAGTTATTCATGAACATACTGCATATTTCGGCCAAGTTTGAACATTTTACTTACACACCAGGTGGTTTGTTCTTATCTTTCTACAAGTCATGAACACAATGATTCGAATACACACCTTCATCACTTACTGCCTGGCCCCACCCTGCACTAACATTTGTGTTAGAAAATGATCTTTCACTGGGAGCAGGGAGGCGCCACCTTTCTCTCCTCTGCCTGACCTTTCAGCTGCCCTTTTTTTTCCATCTTTGTTATCGCTTACTGTCTTTCTATCAGCTCTTTCTGTCTTTGTTTCTCCCACCTCTCTCTCCCCTGGTGCCTTTCTAACAAGGTAAACCATTCTCTAGTGGTTGTTGGCCTGTTTCCAGCAACTGTGCATTCCCCCTGGCTCGCCTTGGGTTGCTGTGGGGAGGCACCACGATGGAGGCGCTCGTCCTGATCTTCTTTTTCCCCTCTTTGCTGCCAAACTCCAAAATACCAGCAGCTGAAGACGGAGACACATTGTTCTTGCTTACATTCTTTATAGTGATCACCATGTCTCCCTTTCACAAAAGCAAAAATGTTAGAAGACAGCAGATTAATTGACCAATTTAATCATGTTGTATATAAAATGACACGTGAAAAATACAGATTTTCTCACAGACCCATCAGATCATGGGCAGGTGTCTGCTTTTGTCTGACCATCAGTCCAAAATCCAAAGGTAGTCCTTCCTACATCAAGTATGATGGAGAAAATCAATATTTCCTCATGTCTGAGAAACTACAGGAAATATTTGACACATTGATCTGCACCCTGACTTTATAGATTAATCTGTGTGCTGCTGCTCTCAAATAGAAAATCCTTAAGATAAAAATGCAAACATGTTTCACATTTGCCAAACAGTAACAAACAGATGGAGGTAAATAGTAAGCTGTTACTGGTTTCAGGACCGTTTCAGACAAGCGCAGTCGGTCATTAAAATTTGACAAGTAACTAGGGATGCATTCAGATCACCTCTTATGCCAGCCTTTCAATTCACAGACAAATGTTACAATACATACAGTACATGACAGTTTTGCTGAATTTGTGGCCCCCGTCTGGTTTGTTTGGTGTAAGGTGGCCACAAAGCTCAGTCGGAGCTCTCTCTCTTTAATGTTATCTTAACTTTTGCATCTGGCCTCATGCAAACAAAATTCAATCCAAGGCAGTTGTTGCTAAAAGCTCCTTCTGCTTCTCCTCCATGGATCAACAGCTTTTCTCCTTGTAAATTTCCACCAGGAGCATGATGGAGAATAATCCCAAAAAGAATCTAATTGTAGTCTTACAAAAGAACCTAATCCTGCCAAGATCCCAGATCTTTGCAAAAGTCTTATAGTCTATGACTGAAAACTCAGACCAACACATTGTCTCAAGATGTCAGGGGATGTCAGACTTTTGACATTTTGTAAAGGTTTCCAGTGTGTGAATGTTTATGCTAAGTGGAAAATCACTGCCCTTTTTTTTTTTTTCCTGAGGGCATATTATATCCCTGCTCCCAAATCCCACCTCACACAGCACAAACACCTCAGATAGTGTGTTTAATATGAGTGGACTTTTCAGAAAATATATTTCTCTATAAACAATGACACAAGTTTATAGCTGTATAAACAGATTCATTATATTTTAATAATTGGCAGTAGAAATATGTTCTCAGTCATCCAGGTCGTCGTAGAAATAGCTCCGCTGACCAGTGCACAGTTCACCATTATGAAAGTTGAGTTAAACTGTTTTGTCTTGTTTTTGTTTTTTTCAGACAGAAATATCTTTGGAGTTTGAGTGCACTTATGATATTCTTGTGGATTTTTCCTGTTTATCTGCAAGTGAAAGCTAATTTACAAAGAAGAAGACTTCAAAACCTGGACAGTCACTATAGCTGTGGCCACACGATATATAATGCATGGTGACATTAGACTGTGGTCAAATAGAAAGTTACTATTCAGGCTATGGAACATGAAAGCTTCGGTGCTTTAAGATGGCAGCAGTGCAATGCAGTAAGCGCGAGAGATATAATTCTCCTATTGAGGCTCCATTAGACCACTTTGTGTCCATCGACATCAGCTCAAGTTTCTGTGTGTGAAAATAAAGCAGGAGGGACCACTTTGTATCCATTTGAATTTGATCAAATGACTTTGTGTATGCTTCAAAGGGGACAGATGCATGTCCTGTAAGCGTATCTCTGTGTGTTTAGTCCTTTTAGTCCTCCTGACCCAGTATGAACCTCCCAGATCCCTCAGGTCATCTGGATCCTGTTTTTTATCAGTTCCCAGAGTCAGAACCAGACGTGGAGAAGCTGCATTCAGCTTTTATGCTCCATATATCTGGAACAAACTCCCAGAAAGCCTCAGATCAGCTGAAACACTCAGTTTATTTAAATCCAGGTTGAAGACTCACCTGTTCTCAGCTGCATTTGAATAAAGCACCAAATCCGCACTGTTTTACTTTTAAGCTTAAATTTCAAAACTTACATTTTAACTACTGATTTTATCTACTGTTCCTTTCTTTTTTCCATCTTAAATCATGCTTTTTATTTGTTTTTGTTTTTTAATGTCTCTGTAAAGCACTCTGAATCACCTTGCTGGTGAATTGTGCTATATAAATAAACTTGCCTTTTAGTGCCCCTCAGAAAACACTAAATGTTGCATCACGTCTGTTGACTTTGTTGGCTGGTACTAGCCAGAGCCTTGTACTGACTAGAAGTTAATGGTTTCAGTCAACATGCATGCACAAGTGAAACATGAAGTTGCAGACCTGCAGTTTGTCTTGTTTTAAGTGGATGTTTTGACTAACTAGAGCTTGTGTTTCTGTCTTTATGTAAATCCTGAAGATGTTGAAGATCTGTGTTTTGGTGTTAATGACAAGTAAGTAAAACTCAAGTCTTTTAATTTAGTGTGGGGAAAAAAGATTTGTAACATATCTTTTTTTTTTTCCTAAAATGAGAAACTGAGTTATTTTCATTCATTTGTTAAATGGGAAAGCATGACCAGTTAGCTTCACTTCCTTCTAACAGAGCCTGCAAGTCTGTCTCCTGTCAGCACATTGTACAAATATTTGAGGACTCCCGATAACGTGGTGGGGGAGAAAATAGACAGCAGAGATGACGAGTGGCTACAGATATCATCTGGTCACTGGTTGCGATTTCAGTCTTGGTTTTAATGAGGTTTACAGTAATGCAGTACTCTTTCTGATTTTGCTTTTTCTTGCACATCAAATTGAAATACTAGTCAAAGACTACTTGGATAAATACAAAATGCACATTTTAAATGATGCTGTAATTTATTAAGGGAAAAAAGGCTATCCAAACCTACCTGGCCCTGTGTGGAAAAAGTAATTGCCTCAATTACTAAATCATGAATTAAAAAATACTTCAAGACCGCATGGACAACTCATGCAGGAAGTCACGAAAGAACCCAGAACAACACCTAAAGAACTGCAGGCCTCAGTCTTAGTTAAGGTCAGAGTTCATGATTCAACAACAAGAAAGAGACTCTGCAAAAATGGCATCCATTGGAGAGTCCTAAGGAGAAAACCACTGCTGACCAAAAAGAACACAAAGTTTCTCACATTTGCCAAAAAATCTTAACAACCCCCAAGACTTTACAGAAAATATTCTATACACTAATGAGACAAAAGTTTAACTTACATCTGGCATTTAAAAAAAAAATAATTCTAACAGTCAAACATGGTGGTGGTAGTGTGATGGTCTGGGCTGCTGTGCTGCTTTCTGCTCTTTACAAGCAAGTCCTGAAGGAGAATGTCCAGCCATCAGTTCATGCCCTAAAGCTCAAGAGCACTTGGGTTACACATACCACATGTCCACCTGTGAATGGCTCAGAAAAAATAAACAGAATAAAGGTCCAGTCAAAGTCTGGAGTGAAATCTGATCGAGATATTTTATCATGACCTTAAACCTAACTTTTTCACACAGGGTCACATAGGTTTGGATAACTTTTCTCCCTTGATAAATAAAATCCTTTTTTAAAAATTGCATTTTGTATTCACACTGGTTATATTTGTCTAATATTAAAATGTGTTTGATCTGAAACATTTAAGTATGATAAATTTGCAAAATAAAAAAAAATAAACAAGAAATGAGGAAGGGGGGAAATACATTTTCACAGCACCGTATGTGCAACTAATTTCTGATATTGTAATTCCACTGGTAATGAAGTGAGGCTTCATCAAGTGGAAACTAGAGATGATATTTGATGAAACAGAGCTTTATTTATCATTTTAAACACGAAAGTTTTAAGAGGTATTTATGAATTGCCACTGAGGGAATGTCATTACCTTTCTTTGAATGTTGCATGAAATTGTTTAACATCAACATCTACTTCCAAGGTCTCCTTTCAACAGTACGAGATTCCTCTGGCTCTGTTTCACTGTTGTGCGTGTCTTTGTGTCCGATCTCTTGCAGTTGTGTCCCTGGTGTTCGCAGAAGAACAGAACTGTAAGTACAGTCCTGGATGTCACATTCAAAAGAGTCTAATGTTTGAAACATGTCCTCCTGATAATTAGGCATGCCACTATTCAGTAACTAGGCCTCTGATAATATCATTGATGATAACAATATTTAGATGTTTCTGATCGTTTCCGGTGTGTCCTCTTTTAACTGATCCTCTTTATTTCTGTTCCTACAGCGGAAGATGACCCCTTCACCTTTGGTAATTATCTATGACTTTATTACTGTCTTTTATCAGCTGATTAAAGTAGAAAGCTGATGCTGTATGTGTCATCGTTACACCCTTATCTGTTATACAAATAAGGGTGTAACGGATAAAAGAAGAATGCACTATAAATATAATTCTGGGTAAATGTCTATAATATTTATTTACTTGTTGGTGCATTGCTTTCAGTCTTGACCTTTTGTCTGACTATTTTGTGACTGCAAGTTGTTGTTGTTGTTGTCTAATGGTAAACATGATGTGTTCGTGCAGACTATCACAGACTGCGTGTCGGAGGCCTCATCCTAGCTGCTGTTCTCTGTCTCATTGGCATCACCATCCTTCTCAGTAAGATGCAAAATACTGACAGATTCTCATACATGCACTGCCTTATACAAATGTATGGACAGCTATGAATAGACGCCATCAAAGGCACGCAGACATCATAAAGTCTCTTTCTTTTCTCTCACTTCAGGCGGCCACTGCAGGTGCAAGTTCAACCAGAATAAGAGGTGATCTGTCATCTAAATATTTAGAAAACATTTGTGTAACAGGAGTGAACTAAAGCGGCGGCCGCACTGGAAGTGGTTTGCAGCGATGTGTCCACCAGAGATCACAGAAAGTGACTCACATGTGACTTTGAGTGACTACTGGTTAAATAACCGCTGGCAACATGACCAAGACGGCCAAGACCTGAGAGAAACCTTTCTCACATTTTTTTGTGGCACTTCCAGCCAAGGGATTGAAGCAACTACGAATGAGAGCACAGGATACTGCTGACTGACAGGCAACTGGAGCCTGGAATATCTGCAACCAGCGCTCGGTTTCAAAACAATGCACAAGAAACAAAGCACTTCCAGTGTGGACAGAGCTTAATGACACTGCATATCGAATATTATTTTACAAGTCATGTTAGGTTTTTGTTTTGTTTTTCAACCCTAATTCTTGAATTCTTGCTTCTCTTTGCAGACGGAGGACAGGAAGCAATGCTCAGCAGATGCTCACTGATCAAGGTAATGCATGCATCCTGATTAACAACACTCTTTAGCTTATTAACTGGTTCACAATCTAAAGATGCACCAGTCGACCAGCCAGAGACTGTTGTCCAGCATTCTCAGCCTGAACCAGTGACCGACTGGTCAGCCTCACATATGTGTGATTGCAAGAAGTGTGCATTGAGAAGTGTGATTCACCCAACAGGGTGAATCACACTTCTCCATGCAAATCTTCATGCAAAATGGAGATTTTAAAGAAGCTAACAAAGGCAAAGTTGCTAAGGCTAAGGCTAGCCGGAGCGCAGAGCCAGCAGCCTCGTTATGGGCAAAGATTCAAAGCAGTTAGGAGGAAGACTGAGTGAAAAAGAGGAAAAACTTTGAAATCCTGTCACGTGATGAAGTTATAAACACTGGAAATTGAATCTTTTGTTCCTTTACAGGACACTGTATTTCTGCTTTTTAATGCATACTGTACACATTACTGTATGTGTGTATGATATGACTTGTGTGAAGCCTGATAAACAGCTTCTTCTCTTATTGAAATATTCACAATTTCATCATCCACTTGGCATTCTGCAAGATCTCAAGTTATATATACTCAGTCCATCTGCTTCACTGTAGACATCCCCATGTCTCTTCTCGCACGCGCACACACACACACACACACTGACACAGAATGGAAAACGCTCATAGTGCTGGACTGAGATGGCACAGACCTCGCTGTTCAACAGGTGCAGGGACTCTGGGAGTCTGGCAGGCAGAGAAGGGAAGGAGAGAGGAAGGCAAAAAGTACTGCTGTTTCATTCAACTTTGCTTTTTTTTTTTGCTTTTTAAACACAGAAATATTGTTGATTTGTATGCTCTGTGTTGGAGCTGTTGATACTGAGGCCAAGCTGTTTTGAGCAGCTTTGATGTAGGAAAAACACACAGGTGGCCCATATGGAAAAAACTGGGTGTGTATATAGGCAACTCAGCAGGATACCACAGGGACATACTGCACTGATAGGCAGTTTCCACTCACAGGCATACACACGCACACTCTTCCTCTGTCTGACATTCATTCTCAGATAATGAGCAGCATATAACACTCTGATTTTCTACAAAGAGCTACAAACATTCATCATTTTATATAAAATTATGATTGCTACATTGTTACGGCCTCACTTGCCATGATGAAGATGAGCTGGTGGGTTTTTTGTTTGTTTGTTTGTTTTTTAAGTATTGCTTTTCTTCTTTCCCCTTTTTTTAAAAAAAAAAAAAAAATCTTAATAAAAAAAAAAATAAAAACCTTTTTTTTTTTTTTTTCCCCAAATATTTTTTTTT
>VVHJ01010946.1:4732-23198 GCA_015107715.1 Tylochromis polylepis
AACACCACCAAACATCCATTTACATCCTCGTGGAGGCCTGAGACTTAGTAGACGTATTGTTCCGAGGGAAACACAAGCTTGTTTAAGCGAGCAGTCTCCTCCTCGTATCAAAAGTTTTACTTTAACTAAAGAGGCAATAAACTGTGTTTGAAATTCGTTTTTGCAAAACATGCATGCATTCATTCATTTTCCTTTGTTAAAAAGTACATGTGACATTTTAAATTAAAGTTTGTGATTTTCAGAGATTTGTACAATTGATTACTTAAAAAAAACATAAATCAGAGCAGCTAAGGCCTCATCAAGGTAAGCATACCTGTCTGGTGTAATAAATCAATAAATCTCCAGTGTAAAACTTTGTACCATCATCTCTGCTGTACAAAAGAGACAACCCAGTTTTATATTTACAGTTTGCTGAGCCATTTCCTTTAAACTGAAATGAAATAAAGTCTTCAAATGAATGAAGTGTTCATCTTTTTAATGTCAATCCATGTGTCTTGTATCTAAACTGCTGCAAAGTACATTTATCAAAGTGCTGGACAAAATTTACTTGAATAATTTAGTGCTGCAGATCTCTCTCTTACATAAAAACCATGATAAATATATAAATTATGATACTCAACATTTCCACTATTGCGCCTTTAAAAATAAGTTACCTCTTCCAAAGAAGTGTAGTGCAGTGCTTCATTGCTGTTTGTTATTTTCGTTTACATTTCAGATATTTATGACTACAATTTATTGTATCACTGAGGAGTTTGTGGAAGCCCGCCGGTCGCCTTCCTGCGTCTGCACACGTGAACTAAGCTTAGTAACTTCTGCGGCCACACTTGTGCCAGAGGAGTTGTGATTTCAAAGTGAGTGCAAACTTAGTTCATGAGGAGTCCACATCTTTCCTCATTTTAAAAAGCAGTAATACAAAAACTGGGATGGAGACCCATGCTACATTTACATTTCTTGGCAGATCTTTCTCCGGAGTTCAGCTCTTTGCTGCTGAAGTAACTCTGAGAAAACACAGCTGCTTCTTGAGAATATGATGTCATCACAGGACAACTCCTCCAGTGTTGATCTTCAATAAGGACAAAAACTTCATCGGTCAGTTACAGACTGTCAGGGCTTGAAGTACACGAAGAGGAGATAAGCAGCACCAACTGCTTTCTGATGTGACTTTCTGCTCAGCCTGGAGTAGTGGCACATGACAGATGAAAAAAATGAGCAATGAGTGGCTGTTGTGATAAAGTCAAATGCATATTACTGATTCATGCAACTTGACACGCCGGTCATGTGTGACCCCAGAGCATCATTAACCACCCCTCCCTGAGGTCACATCAAGGCAGACGCAACTTGGGCTCTCACTCTCGAAGCACTGAGTCAGAGCTAGATCCACAGAGACCTGTCTATTTTCTCTGCTCGGGTCTTGGAAGACTGTGTTTCTCTATCAACCTTCTCATATCTATTGAAATAACAAACCACAGCCCTCCACATGTATGAGTCTCCCGCTATTGACAGTGATATTCATGTTCACTCCATTAAAGTGTAACCGCAATGAGTCCAATGCCAGGTCGCCAAGACGGATCAACTGCAGGGAATGAGAAAAGACAGAGGTGCGCTCTTCAAAGAGCAGCTCCAGATAGCGTCTAATCAGCCCTCGGGACTAACAAGGTCAAGCAGCAGAGTTAGATGACCACATTTTTTCCTCTGAAATACTCTCAAAATGTCCCAGTCGGTGGAGAAACCAGACATCCTAATCAGGTTTCTTTCTGATAGCAGGAGATGGTGAGATTTGGGGTGTTGAATTGGGAAGTGATGATGAAAACAGCCCTTTATAAGCTGTCTGGACACATAGGAGCCAAGACTGCTGAAGTTAGCTGTAAAAGAAAGCCTTTGAAAGCCTTGGTGCTTTGATGTTACAGGTTCTAATCGTGGCTCAAGCCAGATTTCACAGAGCAGAATACAAATTAACTTTGAGAAAATGCAGCAAAGCCGAGCCCATCTCTGCCCATTCCTTATCTAATAAAAATATAATTTTTTGTGAAGTGAAAGGCTCATGTTGTGCACAGAGAAGTGCAGATGTGTAGAGGCATGTGTGTGAGTGTAATCGATGTTCTGTTAAATCTAGTCATGTGATCCTAATGACTCTGCGGGATATCAGACAGCTCAACCGGACAATGACACCTTATTAGCCACTAAGAACCAACAAACGCCCAGTATGTTTTCACAGCTTGGAAACTCTGGGTGATGTGGGGACTGTGAAGAACTGGCATCCCAGCAGTATAATCTCTGCTTAAAACACACACAGACACACACTTGCACACACAAAACAAACACAGACTCTCTTCCAAGAGCTTCAGGAAGAGTTTCACTGGCCAAATGTTACTCACAAAACACAATTTATGTATTCTCTGTACTGAGGAAAAACAAAAGCTCACTGATTTCTAAACTGTTGTCTCACTTTTCGTCAGTGAAAAACTAGAGCACAACCTAAAAAAATGTTATGCTCCTGCTTTATCTAATGCCTTGGTACCACTGAGTCATGCCTTCTGCTGGCTATAAAGCATGCTGCCATCCAGCAGACCACACACGCATTCACCCAGGCTCCTGCAGCATGGAGACCAGTGCACTGACCCATGCAATGAAAATATCTGTTCACAGAGCTACAGTAGCTTCATCACATTTTGCTGGGCTGTAGGAGCTTGACAGGTGCTGCACTATGACACTGTACATAGTGACCAGTCCAATATAATAAGCCTGCAACAATACCAACGTTCATTAAATCTATCTGTCATACAGAGGTGTTTGTATTAATGTCTGCTTTACTGGTATCATTGAAGGACCTGTCTGAATTCACTATGACCTTCACTCAAGTCAAAGAATTATATATCATAATCTGATTACACGTCTGTCAAAGCAGAGTGTAAAAATGGTCTGCTGAGCTATGTAACTTATGAACAGTATTTGTACAGCTTGGAGTAGCAACAGACAACTGACTTCAAGAAAGTCATACAGGGTAAGAACACAAGCTGGAACATTACCAAAGAAGTGGAAGAAGAAGTTTTTTTCATTACATCCGATCTTTAAAAGCCTGTCAGTAATATCCAGTGTGGTTCATACACTGCTAAAAACACTGCTCACAGTGCAATAAACAGCTGGTACTGAGAGGAAAATACATAAAGACTCTAGGAGGAGCTGACTTTCACATAAAATTTTTTTTTATAGCCTTTCAGACTCTGCCGTTTGTTTGCCCACACTACTGGCACCAAATTCTAATCCCACCTGGGGCACCAAAGTAGCTGGACCAGGGCCTTCACTAATGCCCTCACGTACACTTATGCAGAAGTGCATTTGGATGGAGATGTGTTTACTTTGTCATGTACATAGAAATATACATTTAAACAACTGTGAAACCTCCTGGGAGAAAATAGCATCCCGTAGATTGTTAGTGACTATGAAATTTTACAATGAACTAAATTACAGTTTTCCACAGTTACTTTTCCAGAGTTGAAGCAATTCAAACAACTGCTGAAGCTGTTTAATGCTCCTGCATTCAGCAGAGTTACATAGTTGTGCATTTTACTCCTAACTAGAGAGTACAATTTCTGAAGAAACTGTCACAGGATTATTCTGACAGACTTGGTCTGGGCCTTGCTGCTTAAAGGTTGGAGGTTAACAGGTTGGCTAAAAAGGTTGGAATCTGAAAAAGTGCTCGGCCACTTTACCAGACCACAGATGAACCTAATAAAGTGGCCATGTGTACTTAATATAATGGCCAGCAACTTATTCAGTACACAGGTGTCGCTAAAAAATTGGGTGTACCTAATCAAATGGCTTCATTTTTAAAAGGTACACAGGTGTACCTAAAGTGCTGCAACTTCTTTTTAGGCATAAAGTGGCTGCATATATAGGTGCACCTGATAAAGTAACAACAGGTATACATAATAAAGTGGTACTGCTTTCTTTTTTTTTTTTTCCAAATAAAGTGGCCAGTCATGTTCACGTTATCTGAGAGACAGAGTGAGAAATTGGCTTACCAAACCTTTTAGAAGATAGCTGAATGCACAGGACCACCACTAACAATTTAGGAACACTAAGATTAAATCCTTTCTTTTCAAAATATCGGCTGACGGCACTGTGCATTTAGGAGTGTCATTCACTTCATGTTTGATGAATGCAAAATATACAGCAAATGAACAACCGACATGCTAAATTTTTAATGAATATAACACATATATGACTGATTTATTTCTCTGGTAATTAAGCTGGCATCCATTAAAGGGGATATCAGAGAGGAGACGCTAGAGACCCCAGTGGAAGCCACTGCTGCACGCACAGTACACACATTATTTAAGTGCTAAACAGTGTTTCAAGTTTATTTATGTCAAATTACAGAAACAGTTACCTCCTGGTGATAGATAACCACACAAGTCATTTCGATTTTATACTCTGTGATGGTATTTAGCTTGTGGTTGTCAGACACTGAAAAATAACATTCATACAAATCAACTACAGCATTTATTTCCAGAAACAGTGTAATTACTTGATAAAAAACAGACCCAGCTCTCATCAAATGTTACTGGATTTTTATCTGCTGGTGAAAAAGCTACAAATCTTGAATAGGTAAATGCTTTTGATCTCATATTGTTTTTTCCCCAATTCTGTCTCAACTATCTTGACAACAACCAAAAAAAACCTGTCACATTGTAGATGCTTTATGACTCTGGAGAACATAAATTAACCTCTCAGTCGAACATGCGTCCATAAAAATACTCAAATAAAGAATGTGAGACAAACTCTACAAAGCACCACAGCATAAAAAATGATCTTTCTTGCAAAACCTTTACAGTAAATTGAGGTATCTGTGGAATGAGCATGAGTATTTTTATTGGAGCGCTCCCATATCCAGAAGTCCTCTGAAGGTGCATGTTGGGTAACAATTGTGCTGTCAGTAAAAAAATAAGAAAAAATATCACTGACTTGACAAAAAACCACCATTAAAGTGTCATTGCTCTTTGTATGAAATAAAATAATTTAATGTTAGAAATGTAACAGCTGCATCTTTATCTCTGGCTTCAAGCCCATTAAAACAACACTGGCAGAGCACAGGCTGGACGGCAACATAATATGCCATGTCACCGAGACTTACAGTACGTTAAGTGATGAGGGTAGCTCTTCGCTCTAACCACACGTACTGTGAGGACTCCCACCACAACTCCAATTAATAAAGCCTCTATGAAGAGAGATGGGGTCAAACAGAGTGCTCCAGCTGCGCATGAGAAAGAACAGTCTAAAGAGGGATGATAGGCAGAGGTGTGGGGGTGGGGTGGAGCACCTGGGGAGTGATCAGGACTGAAGACACAAAGGAAAGCATCATATCCAGCGCCAAAAACAACAGAGGAGGGGTGTGAAGGGTGTCAGATAGATAGATAGATAAATAGATAGACTCATCCCTCTATGACAGTATCATTAGATGGGTTTCGACCTGTATGCACCAATAAATTCAGACTTCCAGGGAAGCCTTTGGAGGTAGACACCAACTCTCCCCTGAACCTCAGCTGTGTTCCCATCTCTTCCAGATTTCTGCTCACCTCTGCTCCTCCCCATGTGTCAGTTAAAGGCGACCTCCTCCTCCTCCTCCTCGTTCTTTAGCCAGACCAATCTGTCAGGACCCAATAGGCTACCTCTCCAGCTATGTTGTTTTTGGAATAGTAGCCCTTCAGCCCCACTTGTTCTCCCTCTTGGTTGACAGAAATTAGTCAAGAGGACACTCTTCTGTGACGGATTTATCCCCCATCCCTTATCTCCATTGAATAGTAGATAGCAGGTTTTATGTTGCTGGTGTTTTTTTTGGTTTGTTTTTTTGTTTTTTTCCTTAAGATGCATTAACTCATCAGTGTGGAAGTTGTTTGGTCATGATGGCCACCCAGCTCCTTTCAAGATGTGAAGTTTGACTTCAAGTTAAGGGAGAAAAGGCATGAAAATGTTGTCAGACTAGACTTCCGTCTGTCCAATGCATAACCAACAGTCATGGCAGAAGTATGAGCTTTATTTGGATGCCGAGGGCTTAAATGTATCCAAAACATTACTTGTTGCTGTAATACGTAGACATCTGCAGCTTTAAACTGCTCTTACCATCTGCTAGATTTTTTTAAGTCAAACAGATATGAAAAAAAGAATATGTACTATGCAACCACCGGTAGTTGTGATATTAAACAGGCTTCTACTGTAGTTGAAAACACCTTGCAGTAATCAGGTACAATATTATTTTGATTTCTTCTTGGCTTCTGAATTTCAGAGGAAATTATTAACTATTTTACTCCAGCATGATAATTGGACTGCAGAGGCTGTGGCTCAGCAGCTCGAGCAGGTCATCTACTAATCACAAGGTTGGTGGTGCAATTACTGGCTACTCCAGTCTGAAAGCTAAAGTGTCCTTGGCCAAGAGACCGAACCCAAAGTTGCGCTCTGCATCCATTGGTGTGTGAATGTTAGAAGAAGGTCTAGAGAAAAGTTCTTGTGTGAATGAGACATCTCGTATAAACCTATGTGTGTTTAAGTAGACTAGAAAAGTAAAGAATGGGTCAATTTGCCATTTTACCACTACAGTTGAGATGTTGTCAGGGATATTTGTCAAACGTATGCAAAAGTTAACTCATGAAATGACTCAGAAAAACTTTCTTGACCTATTTACTTATAGGCAATCCTGTGCCTCATATACTGTATACTCATAGGACCACTTCATCCAGTAAGACCTGAACAGTAACCCTGTGCATGAACACTGGAGTCATTAATGGATGCAGGCGTCTCCATCTTAACATTGTTTTTGATGTTCCTCCCCTCACCCCCAAGGGGTATTCCTCCCTGAGCCTGGTTCTGTTGGTGGTTTCTTCCTGTTAAAAGGGAGTGTTTCCTTCCCACTGTCACCAAGCACTTGCTCATAGTGGGTCATCTGATTGTTGGGGTTTTCGTCAGTATTATTGTAGGATCTATACCTTACAATATAAATCACCTTGAAGTGACTGTTGTTGTGATTTGGTGCTACATAAATAAAAAAGAATTGAATTAAACAACTTGAATGAAAAAAACCCTGCTAAATTGTTATTTTTTAACCTAAACATTATAATCTCATGAATCTTTGGGCTGATAGGTGCAGAACTTTCTAAATCAACCGAAGTCGTTAAATGAAACAGGGCTAAAACAAGACAAAACATACAGGTAACATGTTTAGAAACCGACACACTAACATACTTTAAGTAAGGATTTACTTGTATTTTCAGCATTAAAAAAAAAGTTTATTCGTAATTAGCAGTTTCACCAAATTCCATCCTGCTTCTATGCTCTCACATTTGCTTATCACTACCTTTTTATTCTTTTCCACTGCATTAATTATCTCATGACCACTCAGGTTTATACATATTAAGGGCTAGATTTCCTGGAGTTCCACAGTGGGAATCACAGCCCTCAATAAAACAGTCACAAGTAACATGTCCTCAACCAGCTACAACAACACAATAGTACTGTTGCATTCACTGATGATAAATAACAAACCAATTGTGCAATTACTTCAGAACAAGTTTGATGTACTTAAAGAAAAGGTACTAATTCATAAAGCATCACTACTGGTACTTCAACGGCCTTTAAAGCCCTTGTAAAAGAAATACCTCAGGTCTGATGATTGAATGGAGCCATGATGTAAAAATCACAAACCTGTTAGGAAGAAAAAACACTACTAGAGGTTCAGTAGTGATATGTTCACTGTCAAAATCTTATGCTGCAATCCTGCACATTCCCATCTCTCATTCCCAGCTCTCCTCCATCTGGTTTGTACATTATCGATGGAGTGGGAGTGTCACGGTTGGTACGTCAGCCCTGTCAGCAGATATACTCTCTGCACCTCCTCCACACCATCATGGTACACCTGACAAAACCTAATGAAAGATAGTATGTGATCACATCAGCAAAAATAAACCAGTCTGCTAACTAGGGAGCAGAGGGGGAGACACTTTGCCATCATTCCCTTGAAGGCAAAGCAATTGTGCTAAATTGAGGATTTTGGTTTGAGTTGCAGATGCTGATGTTTATAAATAGCAGAGCGGGTTTATTTGTGTGTTCTAAATTTCCTCAGTCTTTATCTCGGGGTTCTGGCATTACGAAACTAGGGCTCTGCAAGGTTGGTTGATGGAAAAAGTGAGAGTGAGAGCGAAGTAAAGTGTCCAAGGATGTGGATGGTGATTACTCACAAAGCCTCTCTGAACACTGCCAAACACTTCAGGTTGTTTTTTCCCAGTGAGTCATTTGGTAACAGAGCTTCCTCCATTCCAGCGGTGGTCATGGGAAGAGGCTCCAAGCAGGGCTGTTAGTCAGAAGAAAGACATTGATCTCCGGGCAGCAATCGACACCTTGTAAAATGCTTGTGCACCGCAAATCTGCTAAAACTGGAAACTACAGACCTTTCCAGATCTGTAAAACTACAGCCCTCTCTGTTTTTGTATTAGGGATTTGAAGACTTTTTGTTTTCGGTCATATTATGCAATGGTGCAGGATGCAATGTTAAATGCAGCTAATAAAATTCCTTTGTTAGTGAGAATAGAAACAGCTGAATTATTGGGCCTCTTATTGCTGTTGAACCTAAACCGAGCTAATACACCTCTGATTTTCAGCCATCATTTTTTATTGTAGGTGTTCTTTTAGTGGTTTTGTTTTTGTTTCTCTAATATATGGAGTCCAGCTATGGGGCAGGTTGCTGTGGTCTCAGCATTTCATCATGCTCTGAGTGACTATAACACCGGTGATAAATGAAGTGCGGCCAAAGAAACTGTAAACCCGTGTTTTTCTGCTGACTTTTCTAATTGGTGAACTTTCTCCTCTTTCACATCATCTATTACCAAATTATTAGAGTCTAATCTGAAAGTGGTGGAGAGGGGGGGACACTGGGGGGCTGGAGAGAAGGAGTAGGAGACACCACTGCTACCTTTGCAGCGTGCATAAATCACCAGGCTAATAAATTGAAAGCTAAATGACTTCTTGCCCTCAGCATATATCATGGACACAAACCAAATGAAGCCTTATATACCCTGGAGGACAGAAGAATGCTTCTGTTCATAACAGTGATTTGTGGATGGCTCCCATGGCTGCTGGCTTCAGAGAGTCACACTCTGTGGACTCTGAGCATGCCCACTTATAACAGCAGGGATACATGTTGAGATTTTTTTTTTGTTGAGATAAAAATAGAAACAATCCAAAGTCCTTGCAGGTCAAAACAACATGCAGGCATTAGAGTATAAAGGTGCATTACTGTGCATGCTTTATTTGTCTTCCTGAGAGTTTCATAATGTTGATGAGTTATTATTCCCTAAACGGAAATAAGACATAATTAACACACAATTTAGAATATTATTTTTATGTATTTATTACAAGAGTGCTGTTAGGTAACAAATGTCATAGAATGAGCAACTAGCCACTTAGTCAATACAACAGTGCCACCCACTGGACTGAACTGGAAGTGTCGGTTCTGTAATGATGGAGGAATATTTTCTGTTTCAACTAATAGATAGATAAAGTTTTCCTTGTCAGTAAGGGTTGTATAATATTTGCAACAGTTGCAAACTATGAATGCTAGCAAAGTGAAAAGCTAAAATACATTTAAAATGTGATTTTTTGTGCAATACAACACATATCCCAGAGGACTCCAAAGTTTAAGGAGCCAGATAAATCATCTGTATCTGTCAGTACTAGGAAGATTTAGAGTTGACAAGCACAGAAATGCTCTCTTGGTCTTGTTCTGCTCAGCTTTATCGGCTTTTAACTGTGAAGGAATGAAATATAAGGTAGCGCATTTTCTCCTTGATGAACATGAAGGCCGCACAAAATATCACCATGGTCACACACTTTGAGATCTGAGGGCAGGTAGAGGATACTCAACTGTAATAATGACTGTCCATGATCAACACAGTATACATGTTCTCAGTTAATTCATCATCCAAATGTACATGAAAAAAAAATTAATAGGCTAAAGGTTTCCTTGGCAGATAGTTGGGAAAAGAGGAAACTCAACAAGCAATGAAGCATATTTTTTCTCCTTGGTCAGAAATAATATTGTGCCAGTGTCTCCTTAATCCCACGCAGATCAGCAGAGCAGACTGAGCAGCTGAGATGAGCTTTGCTTGTGGGATCTCATCCTCATCGCTGCAATGATGAACAGGGTTAAAATCTGCAGTGGGCTTTGGCTCTTGTGAAATGAGAGGAAATATAGATGAATGTGTGCTGTACAAATATAACCTGGATGTAGCAGAACAAGCCTCCCCTGTGCTTAGATTGATGATGATAGCTTAAAGTTTTAAGGGGTGCAGTTGGTACAAGTGTGGGAACATTTTCAGTGTCTCGTTTTGTTCTCAACTACAACTCCAAGGAGCTTAACACCATCTTATTTGACACAGTTGAAAATGTTTTGACTTATGAGCAGGACTTGGCACAGAGTTTTGGCCGGGGTGTTACTGACAAAGTCTTCTTGATGTGCTGACATCTAATGAGAAGCACTGGTGGCTCCTGTGGGCTTTGAGTTTTGAGTGAAACACAGCAGAAGATGGTGTGAATGATTGGGGCAAGTTACTAGAACAAAGTCTCATTTTATGATCATAAACTGTAGTTTGATTGTCGGTCTGCAGTTAATTCATAGCAGAAGTGTGTAGCTAGTTTGCAAACATAAGAAAAAGACTCTGACGTAGATCGATTTGAATGCTGTAAACTGTTATCTGCACTGTCACACTGCTACTATAAAAGACTCAAAACAAAAGTGGTCACATCATGTTAGCCTCAAAGTTTAACGCCTCAGCGCACCTGAAAACAGGGACTCGAAAACACACTGTCCATTTTCAAACTGGAACACTTTAACTATTGAATCACTTCACTGTGATAGAATCAGCACTGACTTTACAACACTTCCTGTTGAGACACCAAATCTAAAGCACACCCTTCAATATTAAATGACTAAAAAATGTCTACAAATGGCATTTCTTATCCAATATATATGTATATATATATGTGTATATATATATATATATTAAGTTATTCTGTGTCCTGAACACATCACATCACAGTCAATAACTAATATGTTTACAGCTTCAGAATGCTATTTTTTATCAATATTTAATTACAAATGTTTCATTATAGCTCACATTATTGCTTATTTTTAATTAATCGAATACTTGAACCCAAGGATTGTGGAGATAATCTCACAGTGAAATCATTTCTCTGGGCCTACCACCAGTTATTATGACTAAAAGAGGGAACCTTTGTCCCATTTCCTAATGAAGGATGAAGTGTGCACAGAGCAGCGCTCTAAAAATAGCCGTGGGGATCCAGTATTCTGGTCTTCTCAAAATAAGCATGTCAAATTTAAAATGTGTTACTAAACCTTAAGTATATTTCTATCTGGGGTCATTCCTGTCTCTGTGGATAATTTGAATGTTTTTCTGTGAAGAATTTGACTGTTTTTCAAATATGCTGTAAGTTTCGATTTCCTAACTGTCCCAGTGTCTTGGTGATTTGACCTGAATAAATGTTCTTTTCTTTTTAAGAAGAAACAACAAAGTTTGATTAATCTTGAAGAAAAGGCTTCTTTTCTATGAAGCACTAGCACTACTGAAAACGGGGGATAAGGCTTGTGTGGTGTTACTATAAAAAATATTCTGATGCATACAAAACTAAGCTGTGATGTCTTTGTGTGGTCTTATTGGTCATTTCATTAGGTACATCTTGCTAATACCTCACTGGAACACTTTTTACTTTCAGAGGTGCCTTAATTCTTTGTGGCACAAATTCAATAAGCTGCT
Organism: Tylochromis polylepis; assembly: GCA_015107715.1. NCBI lineage: Eukaryota > Metazoa > Chordata > Actinopteri > Cichliformes > Cichlidae > Tylochromis > Tylochromis polylepis. Next base: position 16,552 of record VVHJ01010946.1, read on the forward strand.
GGAAACATTCTCAGAGATTTGGGTCCATATTGACACGATAGCATCAGTTTGAACTTCAGTAGGTCATCTTGACCATGTCTACATGCTGAAATGCTGCCTTGTGATTGTCTGCAATATATACTTGTGTTTGGTGAGTGTATATTCAGTGTTTCATCTAAATACTTTTGTCCCTAATGTTTCCTATAACATTTGTCCTGCTACATTAATCCTACGCAGGTTTATCAGTCCTTAGAAAATGCATTGTTGCATCTTATACAGTCACCCTCAGCAGTTCACTCTGCTGCCTGATACCATTTTCCTTTCTTGATTTACTTTTCCCGCAGTGCAATCAGTGAGCTAAAGGAAAGTCAATTCAGCGTTCTCTGCTCTCTGTTTAACTGAGAACCAGCACATAATGCTTTCGACTGAAACTAGCTTAAACAAACAGGGAAAAGCAAACAGCAAGAGAAGATCAATGGAAAACACTGACACACAAGATGTGTAATTTGACTTCACTAAAAACTGGAAAAACAGGAGACACATATAAGCTTTGAAGTATTCAAATGTTGTTAAAATATCTATCTATTTTTTTTTTTTATCACTGGGATGCACAAAGACCTTACTGTTATGATGCAATCATTGGAGTTTGGTAATACCTGTATATTAAAGCAAGAGATGATCACAATAGTCCGGTTTATATCTTTTATATTTATCCAAATCTTTATCTTTTTTTTTTTTTTTTTTACATACAACTTAGTATCAAAGAGTGAGGGCAATGTGTGCTGTACATGGCACCACTCTAAGGAAGTTTCCATTTGACAAAAAAAACCCCAGCATAACATTATGAATAATGAACACACTGCAATTACAATGTAGACATTATAAAAGTATTGGTTTGATGTATGTCTAAAATATTACATTACATTATAAAAATAGCACTAATATTTAATAAAACAACAGTTTAAGTTACATGTATAGTAGCTCCGTAACAGTACTGGCATCAGGGTACTTTGACTTTGGTCGTGCGTTTTTATTTTTAAAACGCAGACCTAACACTTCTTTCACAGACTCTCAGAAATGCAACCCTAGAATGTTTTTTGTTGTTGTTGTTCACATTTATCGGTTTCATCCAGCTAATTTACATTATATTACAGAAAAGCCCTAAAAAATTTTTTTTTTTTTAAATTCCACTGATACAAACATTTAGAGGTGCCTTGCTGTGGATCCTAATTTAGAAAATTCACCAATTATTGGTTACAATAACTGTGCAATACAATAATAGAAAAAAAGTGCTTATATAAAAACTGCCAGTGGAAACGTCTTGAAAGGTGTAGAAACAGCACGTGTATTGGGAATGTGTTTTAAATAATAAAAATTTGTGTAACATTACTTTTCGACTGAGAGGCAAAGGAATAAAAGACAAACAATTGCACAATAAAAGCAGGAGTCCTGAGGCACTCTGTTGGTTAGAATTTTAAAAACATTTAATAAAAGGTATAGAAAAATTAAATATTCAGAGCAGAAAACCCCCCCAAAACATAAAACAAAACAACCTTTCGCATATCGACTAAAGAGTCTTCATCAGAGTCTCTTAGACCCTGAAGAAGACTCTTTTGTGGATTTGTATAACTTTTATTAAATTTTTTTTATTTTAACCAACAGAGGGCCTCTGGACTTGTTCTGCTTTTACTGAGTTGTTTTACCTAACTCATGAGCAGCTTTTATCTTTTATCTGACAAATAATTACACACCAGGGGGCATTATTAATACCAAGGACACCTGATGGTAGTTGGCTAACCTCATGGAGATTTGACAGAAGGAAAATTCACTTTAACAATATGTGGTATTTCACAATAACAGACATCACACTTTAATTTTCTCCTGTTTTTCTCAACAGTTTGCTAGCTGTCCTAATATATATAATGCATGTAGATGAGTGAATTTTAATAACATCGGTTCTAATGCCCTGTGCGCAAAATGAACATTGAGACAAAGAAAGCAAAGCCACGAATCAACCAGAAAAGATATGTAACATGATCATTCGAACCTCAACACCTTGTAACAAAGGATGTTTTGATCACTGGAAGAGGAGGTTTAGGCTTTTGGGTAAGCAGAGGCGCGAAAGACATCGAGGCAGTTCACCGTGATGAGCACACCGGTCAGGTGCCTCCAGTGTCTCGTGGCAGGGTTTTTCATTTTGTCCAGGACCAGGTGCAGATCCTGGATTAGGTCCTTGTAGCTATCGCCATAGCGAAGACTCCAGGAGTACAGAAAGTCATAGGCAGGCTTCCACATTGACTGAAACAGCACACACCATTATTAGCTTATTAGTTATCTGATGTGAAATTTCTAATAACTTTGCTAAAACAATACATTTAACTGACCTGGGGACCAACTTCACCATTCTTCCCTCGATGTGGTGCTTCATACCTAGCTATTTGTGTACTCGAGAGCTTTCCCATTTTCTCAGCAAGCTCCCGCCATCGAATTCCCAACTCCACAGCAGTGGACAGAATGACGGTATTCTGTATGAGCTGGGCCACAAGACTCACTGAATCCATCCTAAGCAGGCCCTTGACAATTGTATTAAAAATACAAATTAGCTATAATGATAGCAATTAGAGAATACAGTGTGAGGCAAAGCAGAGGGGATTTTAAAGGGATAGTTCATCCCAAAGCTGTCAGCTAAAGGAAGCTTGCAGCGATCTAATGTTGCTGAGGTGAGCTGAGGGGAACGTAGTTCCAGATTAGGTAGATCCATGCTTACTTTTTCACAGTGTGAAGACTGTAGTGTTTAGAAAGAAAATAGTTCCCACATGAAATGATGTTTGTGGATTTTTTTGTTTAATAAGGTCAGATTTTTCTGTTAATGGGACTTAAACGCACATTTCTGGTGTATTTTTTTGCTGGCTAGTTCATGACGTTAAAGAGAAGGAGAGGTCTTTATAGCTGGTGACTCAACAATTGGTCAACATACGAAGACAAAAAAAACATATATTGATAAACAGTATTACAGACCAGAGGAAAAACATAAACACTCTCAGCATTGATCTAAGACCAGGCATCATGAGTAGTAGGCAGCCACTATAGCTGCTAAACTTTTGCCTTGGCCAAAAGGAACGTGACATCAGGATGAAGCTAGCATGTTGCAAGCATAATGAAAATGGACAAAAAAAGGTCACTATTTAATTCCTGTACTTACAATGATGAGTTCATGCAGAAACTTCCTGCCCCTGACAGTGTGGCAGTCTTCCTTCAGCTTTTCCAGAATGCACGCCACTTTATCGGGCTCAGTTTCAGCATACCTCCGTATGAGTGCATCCTGAGGCAGCTTGCTGTATCCTAAAGCATCTGCAAAACATCTCCAGCTGGTAATGTGCTCAGTGACCAGTGTCTGGATGGCAGAGTACATGTAAGTAAGCTTCTTAAAGGGCAGCGTCATGTTCTCCAGAAGGACTTCTGTGGTCACTTTAATGCCATCGAAGTCAATCACCTGGTCCCTAGTTATGAGTTTTATGTTTCTGCAGTGAATCAAACCAGTCTTCCCTCGGAGGAATCCGATATACCACTCTTTGACTTTTGAGTTTCCCACTGACCTAACTGGATCTCTAGAAAGGAGAGCCACCGTGTCACCCTTGAAGTACTCCAGGAGATATTCTACACGTGGCTGACGGAAGACAGACTTTAGGGCGACACCGTAGCACTGCAAGTTCACAGGCCTGTCTATGAATTCTGGTAAATTTGAATGACATTCCTCAGTGATAGGCATGGGTTTTATCATTTCGACCGGCCTTTCTACCTGTCTCGTCCCTCGCTTTTCTGATCTGATTGGTGCAGCAGGAGGGGAAGGCACCTGAAAATCTGCAATAGCCGAACTGTTTGATTCCTTCACTTGTAAATCTAGTTTAAAAGGGGTCATGTCTGTATTACTAGAACTAGATAATGCAACGGGCAGATGCAAAACTGTCCCTATTTTCAGCTGACTTTCCCTCACTTCTTTCAGTTTGTCTTCCGTTTTGATTTTAAACATCGAGTCAGTAATGCTGACTTCAACATGCAGGTTGCAAAGCTTGTCTGATTTAAAGCAATGTTTTCCCCAAAGCTGCAGCACAAGTGGAGGCAGGTATTTGTTGCCTCTGCAGATATCAGAAAACGGGAGCTTTGGTGGAATATCCTCATGGCAGCAGACAACTATTACGATCTTAAATGATGGGTGGATGTATCTGGGACCATAAACTGCAACGGTGATTTTGCGGTCAAGGTAATCCCAGACTGACGTAGCAGGAGACTGCAGTGCAGAGGCCTGTGCAACTGCAATCACAAAAAAGTGTGTCTTCAGATCCTGGAGCTTCACCTGCATCATATTCTTGTGAACGTAACAGTCATTCAATCTGAGGTAAGGGCCCGTTCTTTTGCCGGACACTAGCCCGTATATGGTGGTCATAATCTGACTTAAATCATCACTCTTCACCTCTCCTGACAGTTTCATCTCCAGGGACAAAGTTTCCTTTGTGTTAATGTTGCTGAGAACCACCTCAACAAGAGGACTCATGGTTGTCATGTAGTTGTTGTTGAGTCCAGGGGGAGGGTTTAACACTGCTTTGAGTGTAACTTCCTGGACTTCTCCAGGAGGAACATGTCCTTCTGGTATATGGATGCTAATTCCTGATTCCGGTAATTGTACTGAGCCGCCAGCGTGGCCAATCTTGCAGATAACTTGAAAGTTAGTGGCCTGAGTCTGAGCCCATCCGGGGCTCTGACTAATCACATTCAGGTCCAAGCATGAGCGGGTTAGCTGCCTATGGCTCAGCCAAGCCATTTTATAGGCCTCTCTGTCATTTTTTAGCCACTCAAAATCTGGACTCAGCACAGGCACAGGTGGTTTGAAGCTGTTCTCCTGTCTTGGCACCTTTCTCTCTATATCATCCATGATGTGTGAAGTACTCCTCCATCTCCCAGACTTGTTGCTGATGTTCTGTTTGCTCTCCAGAAAGCTGCTCACGTTGCCTTCATCGGAAGATGTGCTGATGACATCGTCGTTGCTTGTGTACTGATGCCCTTTATGGTCTTCTTGTAAATCTGATGAGTCAAAACTATGCTTGTCTGTGCTGATGTGTACAATATCTTCTAAGAAAGGGTTTGACGCAGATATCTTGTTCCAAAAAGGATTTTTAGCCTGAGATGAAAGTGAAACTTCTGACTGCAAAAATGTCCAGTCAGAGTTTTGTGTCTGTCCTGACATGAGCCCACCTGTGAAAATCCAGATAGGGGTTAACATTATTACCACATGTTCAAATTCAAAGCACAGGTCACTTAAGCTTGAAACTGAGCATTTTACCATTGAAGTTATTGCTGGTTGGGGCACTGTCAGTCAGATCAATCAGGGTGCCCTCAGATTTACTCCGCATGAGACTCCCAACACGACGGAAGGACCTGGTTCTTTCAGCTGCCATATTTTCATCTGTAAACATAAACATGGATTCATTATTTTGGGGCGTAATTACATTATTCCTCAAACAATACAATAGGAATAAGCTAATCATCAGAAAATGAGCAGCAATCAGGTGACAATTAAGCCACAATTAAAGCTAAATATTTATAAACATTTGAATATTTGCTTTTTTCCCCAAATAAAACAAGAAATAATATGGGAATAAGGAAATAATAACAAAGCAATACAATTTAATTACTAAGGTAATAACTAAGAAATAACTTGGTATTAACGGTTGCTTTTAGCTGGGTGATATTAGACTGAAATGCATATAGTAGGGTAATAACACAAAGAAAATTTGCTATAAGACAAATCCAGTTCATAATAGTATGGTAATATTTAACAAAATATAACCCGTGTGCAGGAAAATTATTATTTCTGTGTAAATATTTGGAATTAAACATTTTATAGGCATTTGTTTCCATATTATTACATCTAGTTATTATGCCATTATACACATTTCAGTCTAATATTATTCTGCGAAAAACCATGCTTGATCTCAAACGCTTAACTTGGTAATTAAACGCTAATTAAATTGTATTATAGAGCTATTGTCTCTATGTTTCCCCAATATTACGCCACCATTAAGATTTTATTAATGGGCTACCATTATTCTACCTCCAATTTGAATTTAATATAAAAGCTAGTCGCAGCCCTACAAATATCTATAAATATAGATGGATTTGAAAGTGTTGTGACAGGTGGCAACAACCTTCACAATAAAAGTAAAGCTACAGCTTTGTTCTGTCTCACAGGTGTTTCATCGGCCAAAATGGGCCCCAGGGTTTCGGCAGAGCTTCAGTCTGTTACAGAAAGCTGTTCCAAACTGCCTGAACTCTTCAGTTTGTTACTTGTTTGCGTAAAATGACACTACCCATTCAATAGTTGTCACAGTGAGTGAGTCATTAATAATGTTGTTTCTTACACCAGTGCACAAAAACAGGTTGGTCTTGTCAAGCCTATGACACACTAGTCAGTCCACAAAGAGCTTCTTCCTATGATCAAAGTCCAGTCCTATTGTACTACAGACCGTGTATTTTCCGAAGTAACACTGCATGGTAGCTTTACTTAATCTGCATTGAATTTCCTTTCCATTATTATTCGAGGCTGAGCAAACAGCTCCAATTAGATTCACGCGAATATTTGCACCCCCCCCCCCCCCCCCCCAAAAAAAGAC
>VVHJ01010950.1:7195-24838 GCA_015107715.1 Tylochromis polylepis
TTTTTTTTTTTTTTTTAAACTATCTCCAAACTGATGTTATCTTCAAACATAAGCAAAGTTCAGGCCTTTTGTAACACTCTGTTCCAGTTTAATTTGACTCCTGAAGTGGGCTTCCCCCCAGCACAAATATATGAAACGGTTCATATGTTTGTGCTAATTTTCCTTTAAGCCTCTTGAAGGACTGGCGTTTAAAAATCATTTTAAACGCCCCAAACATAAAAAATTAAATGTTTAAATTGACGATCAGCATTATTATACTTTGTCTAACTGCATAAAATTTCATTTGTCTTTCGTGTTTTTCAGAATGTTAAAGGCTGTGGTTAATGTTTGGGGTTATTATTGACAGGCCTCTTCCCAAAGTCAAGTTTTGCATCTTTTCTGTGTGTGTTTTTTCTTTTCTTTCTTTCTTTTTTGTTGTTGGTTGTTTTGTTTCGTGTTTGTTTTTTGTTTTATTGCTCAGCGAACACTTTTTTCTTTTCTTTTTTCTTTCTTTTTTTTTGCTTCCGCGACAGACTTTGAGCGTTCACTTATAAAATGACCTCTTTCCAGTAAGTTTCTTTTATTATGGGTATTAATTGTCTCACAACCAGAGCCGAACACAGGAGCGCTGAACACTCGACTACCGGGAGATCAACACCTGCTCTATCCGTCCAGACTCCGGTCTCTCCTCCCACGGGCTTCTAGCATGATGTCCTATCTCAAACAGGCCCCGTACGGCATGAACGGGCTGGGCCTGAGCGGAGCTGCCATGGACCTGCTGCACCCGTCTGTGGGATATCCCGGTAAGCCAAACTGAACTGGAGAGGCAACATGCTTAGACGGGGAGGGAATCGATTCAAGTCACTTTGCTATTCCATAAAAAATCATAACAAAATTATAAGTTGAAGTCTGTAAACTCGCATAGAAATGCAGCTGCAGTTGCAAAGTCCAAAAAATTTCTGTCTTAGATTACAGAGGCAAAGCAGGAGAGGCTTTTTCTCTAGGTGCAGAAGTGGAACAGTTAACTCACCACGACACCAGAACAGCTGACTAGTGCGCGCACAATATCCTCAACACTTTTGTTTTGTATTTGTTTAGCAATTTTCGATTGGAACCATGCTTTAAACAAGCTGTACAAACTGATGAAAGTCTTTTTAGTTTCAAAGAATCTGACCTGCGCAGGCCCATCTGCTCAGTGTCCTCCTCAGTCATGCTGGTGACCCCGATTTCGCAATGCAGTGGCATATCTGGGATATGAGTTAAGTTTTTCATTACCAGACTGTAATAATTAGTGTGACTTATAGTTCGAGTGTATTACTAGTGACATTACTGGGCGGGCCGTGTTAACGCTGGTTAGCTGTGAGAACCAAAGGCAGACTACCTCATGGAAATGGAATTTCAGTGAAATAATTCCCAATAATATCCTTATAATAATAACACGATTGCCACAGCCTAGAAAGTTTTTTGTTTCAAGCTAATGGGAAGTTTGGTTTATTTTCCGTTTTCGTGCTGCTAAGCAGTGAGTGTGATGATTGTGACAGGTCTCCTGCTAAGCGTCATATATATGTGTGTGTGTGTGTGTGTGTGTGTGTGTGTGTGTGTGTGTGTGTGTGTGTGTGTGTGTGTATGTATATGTTTTTTTCGTCCTTTAACATTTTTGTAATTTCGATGGTGAATTTGTAAAGAGCACTGTTTTCTGGTAAATGTTCTTATTAGATAAATTACTTTGAAGTCCAAAAGTGACTTGAAACTTTACGACCGAACTTTGTCATTGCTTTATTTCGGAGTACTCCGCACAACCTTAGCCTGACATTTCATACAGGCCTATCACCCTCCTTTGTCTTGATAGGAGGAAAAGCTTATATGCCAAGTTATATATAATCTTAAAAAGTTGGAATATTAACTTCTGCATCCAAAAATGAAAAGCGAAAAACTTAATGAAGGTATGATATGAATCGAGGTTTGAAAATTTGTAATTTTGCTCGTGCCTAAACCTTGTACTGTTGAACTGTTGTGTTACATATAATGCGGTATTCAACAGACTTCAAACCAATACCAAACAAGCACTTCGTTTTCAGCCAACCCGCGGAAGCAGCGCAGGGAGCGAACCACCTTCACCAGGACTCAGCTGGACATTCTGGAGTCGCTGTTCGCCAAGACGCGTTACCCGGATATCTTCATGAGGGAGGAGGTGGCGCTGAAAATTAACCTGCCGGAATCAAGAGTGCAGGTCAGCCACACACAAAACCTGTTTCCTGGTTTTGAACTTACAATGTTTAAATGTAGGACGAGAAAAGGGCAGATACCGATATTTACTGAAGACTCTGAAACTACATGTCGTTTGGGAGACTTAACTGTTTGCAGAGCAGTGTTTTAACAGTAATGTTCTCACTAGGGAACATTCTTGGGTTTGTCAGTCCTTCTGGTTGCTATAGGTTTGATGTTTTACTGAAAAAAAAGAACTCCACTTACTAAACAATACACAGCCGCTTTACTTCCCTGCACCGAAGCTGTCGTTTTACATTTGGTGGCACCTTCCGATGGATTTTTTTTTCCTTTTTAAACCTCAGGCATCTGCATGATTGTGAGAAAAGTCTTTAATGTAAGGAGAGGATTTGGCTAGGCTGTGGCAGTGCGTAGGGCCACCTTTGATGTGGTGAGATTTCTTTAGAGGAGGCTCTGAAAGGTTTTCCATGGCTGGCTTTAGCAGCCCTCTGCTGGGATTATAGCTGCAGTTGCTCATATCCACTATGACGGGCCCAGATATCTGTATTATTATTACAGCTGCAGTGGTTGATGTGCTTATGGAGATTTGTATTTTAAAAAATGCTTTTTTTTTATTGTTATTATAAACCACAATGTCATAGAACACCATTTTACATTTATATACTCATCATATAGTTATGACCATTAACGCCATTTGATGTACATCACAGGATTTATTAAAATAAAATGCCATAAAAAGGTTTACTGCAAAAAGAGTTTTTATGGCAGGAAAAAAAGAAAAAAAAAGGCAGAAATGTTGTGTTTTGATTTTTGTTAATATACTTTGACACAATTTTAAACATTATGAAAGCACAGTGTGTCAGACTTACAAGATGACTTTTTCTGGTTAAAAAAGTAATGTTTCAGAACTTGAAACTTATTTAAATTTAAAAATCAAAATATTTTATAATAAATGTATTTATCAGGATTTTCTGCTTTTCAAAAATTATTTGCTAAAGTATGTCATCAATTATGTACATTACCACTGCACTCACTGAAGCAGGCATAAGACAAGAGTTTAAAGGATCGGTTTACCAAAAAAAGGGCTCAACACTGAATATTGCATTGACTGTTATTTTTAATTTACATAAACATCTTAGTGTTAAATGCCTTAAAGCCTGGCCAAATATAACCAAAACAGTTTGAAAAATTGAGTAAGAAACACAGTTTTGTTTTTAATTGTTTTCATAATTTCCATGAACTAACTACTCATATTATATTTTTAGTGCCCAAAAAAATCCCATATTTACACATTCTGAAGGTTACGTTTTTTATTTATTTTTTTATTTTTATTTTTTTGCAAGTGTGTACAAGAGGTAAGGTGGGATCACATGAGGAAGTGTAATAAAGAACAGCAGACAGAAGATGTTTCCTTACTGCTATTTCAGTCAGGTTTTACAGTTATTTCTGACCTGGTGCATGTGTGATGATGACCTTTTGACCTCTTCTCCTTTCTCAGGTCTGGTTTAAGAACAGACGAGCCAAGTGTCGGCAGCAGCAGCAGAGCAGCAACAGTGCCAAGGTAAAACCACTGAAGAAGAAGTCATCTCCAACCAGAGAGAGCACTGGTTCAGAGAGCAGCGGTCAGTTCACTCCGCCAGTAGTGTCCAGCTCCTCCTCCACCTCTTCCTCTTCATCCGCCTCCTCTTCCTCCTCTGTCTCCTCTGGTCTAAGTGGACCTGGTCTTATTAGCACTTCTACCTCCATCACTGCTCCAGTGTCGTCCATTTGGAGCCCGGCACCTATCTCACCAGCACCGGCACCAGCCACTCTGCCTGATCCTGCCGCCCCTACCAGCGCTTCCTGCATGCAGCGCTCTGTGTCATCATCTGTCACCAGTGGAACGTCGTCCTATCCTGTTTCCTACAGCCAGACGGCAGCAGCGTACAGCCAGGGTTACCCGGCTTCAGCATCGGGTTCCTATTTTGGTGGTGTTGAGTGTGGCTCGTACTTGGCACCCATGCATTCCCACCACCACCCGCACCACCCTCACCAGCTCAGCCCAATGACTAGCAGCTCCATGTCAGGACACCCACATCATCACATTGGCCAGACGTCAGGACACCACCATCATCACCACCACCCACCGCACCACCACCAGGCATACAGCGCACCCAGCCTCACCTTTAACTCCACAGACTGTCTGGATTACAAAGAGCAGACAGCAGCTTCAGCCTGGAAACTCAACTTCAACACCTCCGACTGTTTGGACTATAAAGACCAGGCCTCATGGCGTTTCCAAGTGCTGTGACTTCCTGCATTTCTCTTCTTCTGTGCTTTTAAAGAAGTATTCCTTTTGTTGTTGGTGGTTTATTTTTGGAGATCCTTTAAAGTAAAAGTAGTGACATTTGAAAAAAGAAAAAAGTTTAACTGTGAACCAACTGATATGATTTGAAGCCTGAGCAACAGGCGTCAACTTTGACTGTGTGCTTTTCAGTGGAGTGATTCATCCAGGATTATTTTTCTACTCCAAGATTCAAGACAAACTGACCCTATACCGTTCGAAGGCCTTTATTAGTAAAACTTCAATGGAACCTTCAGTATAGTGCAGTCTGGGATTGCCACACAGATCATTCTTCAGAAGATAAACACATCCGCTCTGAGATTAATATACATTAGACTTTTGAGTTGGCTTTTCTTAAATCTGAAACGGGATGCTGCTATAATTTTTCCAACATGATTCTTGTTCAGAAACTGTGGGTATTTTATTTTGGAGACTTAATTGCAGCACTTGTTTGTAAGGTGAAAGGTTCTGCTATTTGTTCTCTGCAGAGGAAAGAAATTTTTTTTTAAAATGTGACACGCAATGTTAGTATTCCATTGAAATTTGAGAGATGTACATTCGTGTCTTTATAATAAAGTCTTGCATAAACATGAACAGTCTAAGGAAACTTATTTCTAAACACAGAATGAATCTCATCATATTTGGCTGATCATTGGCTAGTGAACAGCAGTTTACAGTATCACACAATCACTAACCTAGTTTTAAAACAAACCATGCTAAACTGGCTTAACTGGTTTGAAGGTGTAGATATGGCCACATGAACAACAGTTTGAACATTTTTGCTTATTTTATTTAAGGTGTAAGTTGCTGCTATGGCACAAAAAGTTATTTTTTATACTTAGTTGAAAAATATTGTTTTAAAATGATATTTTTTCAGAAAAATTTCACTGAGTGTTTTCTTTGTCATTTATTCTATTTCATTTGTACACATTAGCACCTGGAAGCTTGGCCAAGTATTTCACCATGAGCAGGAGAGGGACTAAATGCCTATAAACACTAAAATTTCTAGAAAAATTCATGAAATTATAGAAGCAGCAAATGAATGCAACACCCTGAAAAGTACATCTTTGGGCTGTTGCATTTAAATTTAAGTTAATTTTAAATGTAGTACATTGTATGTAATTTGTTACATAGTTTTTTGTTGTTTTGTTTTTTTTTACATATGCTTCAGAGTGAATTTGTGAGTTATTACCATCTTGGAGAATTTTCTATCCTCGTCACTAACTCTGTTCTCAGGCATGTTCATTTTGTTCATTGAATAAAAAGTTAGGATGTCATGGATAGGTCAATAGAGACAAAACAGAATAGAGTAAAAGTGTTTTTTGCTTCTTATCTCCAGCTTGCTAATTTGTTAGCCATTAACTAATAAACTACAGTAGCTTATCAGCAAACCCTGTCAGTAGTCTCAGTGTCACTAAGCTTAGAACCACTCATTTTTGGCTAACTTAAAATATCTCTAGAGGGTAAATCAGGTTGGTACCAGGAAGTGTCTCCCCGAACAAGTAAGGGGACTGATTAAAAAAAATTAAAACCAGCAGCAGCAGGCCTATCACTCTAAACATACTGCATATATATATATATATATATATATATATATATATGATTTACTTTTTAGCCATGCAGACTGAATATATAGCAAAATAATAGTTCAATAAAATTACAAATAATTATTAAATACACTTTCTTTTTAAGAACTATCAGCTGCATTAGCTTTCTAGAATGCAAAGTCAGTGGTAATGTTATCTCTGGCGACCAGAAGAAAATATCCAAACAGCATGTCAACAATCAAACCCCTCCTTCCCCCCACAGTGATTGGCTCACAGCCGGGCAGGTTAGCAAACATGTACACTGGCATCCCTGCTGTTTGTTTGGCCATGTCGACAGTAATGTACAACTTATTTGATCCTAGGGAAAAAGGGACGAATCACGATTTTAATTAAGTGCCGTCCCGCTTCCTCACTGTGTCTGTCCAACAGCTGGACAAACAGCTTTTGGTAAACATGGCGTCAGTGCTGTATGTTTGCCCGCTCTGCATCCCGCTGGGCTTTAGCTGCATGCACCACAGATTCATGCAAACATGAGCTGAGATTTAGCACATTAGAGAAAACTAATCTTCAGGCCATGTTCAGCCAATAAATGCAGTTTCATTTAGAGAAAGGACACTTCTCCCTGAATGCCTGTTTCATATACCTTATTGTGCAGTGGGCCTCTCCCCAAGGGTGTGAATATTTACTTTCTGAATCCTTGTAGTGACTAAGTGACTCTTCTTTTTAGCTTCTCAGTTTTCCTGAAGGCTGCTGAAAAGAATGACTTCACAGGCAATCGCCTCACTTTTCCTGATGTAACTGCACTTTTGAGGATATTAAAGTTTCCTCATGAGTGCTGTTGATTTAAAATAAATGATTCATAGAGGAGATGGTAGCAATGAACACGGCAACTTCCTGGGCTTACTGACAAGAGTTCAGTCTTTATATAGATCTTGTTAAATGTTCAAGTAAACGCAAATATTTTCAAATTGCTCAGACGCAAATAAGCACGTACACATAATTCAGTTTTTATGTTTGTTTGTCAGTTACAAGATTCATTTAGCCTAAGTTAGGAAAAGACTAGAAACAGAGGGAAACTCATTTGAAACAGGACAACCCATTCACAACTGTGACAGAGGTCTCAGTCTTTATTAGAGACTGAGACCTCTGTTAAATAATATCAATTGTTGTCAGATAAGCAAGTGCTACACACAGCTAAAGATTTTAATTTTAAGCCTATCCAACAGCTGTTTTTATAAATTAATAGCATTTTCATTTAAAAACAAAACAAAACATCAATTTCAACAGAAATACAATTCAATGACATGGGGATGATGGAGTCTATCCCAGCCATCAGTGGGTGAGAGGCAGCGTAAACCCAAAACACTCACCAGTTTATCACAGGGCTAACACAGAGACCCTGGCAACCATTCACACCTACAGAAATTTAGAATCAGTAATTAACCCAAAAGGCATATCTGTTAGGGGGAAATGAGGGTACCCAGAGAGAACACAGACAGGCAGACTGTACCCATACATTCACAAACCAACCAACTTATACAAACCCAAAACTTTCTTGGTGAGAGGTGGCAGTACTAAACACTGGAATCTCTGTCAAACAATGTGCTGCGCTCTACTGACAACCAGTTACACTCATATTCACATTTGCTGCCAGTGTAGAGACACTAATTTGCCCAGCCAGTTACTATAAACAAGGAAACCATTAATATTAAATATGTTGATCCATTTTCCAGTTACTAACAAAAGAAATGAAAAGAAATTTTTTAGATTGAAATTTTTTTCTCTCACTCCAATTGCTTATCCATGGTTGTGTCACTCAGGTCAGCTAGGATTATAGGAACATTGTATAAGTATTTGCATCATTTTTTGCCTGGGTGATAATAAGTATTATTGAGTCAGGCATGTCAACCATAAGGCCCAGAGGATGGAATCAGCCCAGCAAAATCTCCTCCAGAATGTGAAGGAATGCATAAATTTTGGACTTTTAACTCTATTTTCATAAGTCTTACAGAATTGGCTACTTCACCATGGCATGGCATACGACACCAAAGTAATTATGTAATAGATCAACAATGAAACACCAGAAAAGTTCCTGGGTTTGGTTTTTTTTTCAATGTTTACTACAGAAATTTGAGTTTTGTTTGTTTTGTTTTTGTTGTTTTTTTATACAATTTTTAATAGAATCTGTCCAAATTTAATTTTAAAAAGATCAATTTTCTGTGAATTAACAAAATCTTTCACTTTTTTGTCCAAAGAGTCATGCTGACATATTTCTTTATCATGTAGAAAAAGCGTACCGTTGAAATTGCACTTCTTTTTCCTATATTAAATATATACTTTATTTTGGCAGGTGTTTATCTGTGAAAATATTTAATGAATTCAGGAATTAATTTCTTTCTCAACTAGAGAAAGTTGGAGCTAAAGACAATGACTAGCTGTTAAAGGGGTTAATGGAGGGATTTTGTGATGCTTCAGATTTGAACTTCTAGCAAAAGTTACCCAACAGATGTAAAGAAAGAGTTTTTAACCTCAATGATCCTAATGAACTTTTCATAGAGGACCTGCTAAGTATAAGCTACAGCAAGATAACACAGGATGAGTCCCGGTGCTGAAACAGGTCCTCTAACCTAAACTGCCATACTGGTTGTTTCACACAGTTATTTTCATTAATTAACAAAACTCCTCTGCCAAGTGTGACATGGGTTAATGAACTTGTCTTGTGTGCCAGATATTACCCATGACACCTGACTTGTGGCCTATATTAAGTGAATCTGTGACCGAGTCAAATCCAGTCTGTAGAAAACTGCCAGTTTAGGACACATTTGAGCACAATTTATCAACACAGCATATTTGAAAATGTGTTTTTTCTTTGTTGCACTGAAATCATTAAACTATGCATAATAAATCTCTTATAAAAGCTTGCATTTAAATTAAGAAACTCAATCAAAAAATATATGTATTCATAAAATTAAAAAATATAAAGAGTCTGTGATCGTTATTTATTACAGACCATTTTGAGAGCACACTGTTTTATTTTCAAGGCCAGCTAGTCTCACATGCACCCCCACTGGTGCTCCTCAAAGGATTAATCAAGGGGACTATGTTATTTCGTGCAGTTTTCAGACTAATTTTAAACCGGTAGCAATGTGACAAAAAGTCTAACCAAAAGCAAAATTATGTTTAAATTTTCCTGAAACAGATCATTTATTTACCCTACATGTTTTTATATGCTGTTAGAACTTAAAAGAAGAAAAACATCAAGGAAAAGTGGATAAAAAAACAAGTAAGTTATAATTTTGAACACTTACAGACTGCATCTCTGTGCATATAGTTTCATATGGAAATCCCTTTTAGCATGGTGGGTAAATAGATTACTACCGTGAGGGATTAGGGATTGCCTTACTGCTGGCCCACTAATCCCAAACGCAGACTGTCAAGAGCCCTGACATGTCCGGGACTCCTTCAGCACAAAATGGCTCCTAACCTGTTTAAGATGCCAATCTAGTCCCACACACACCCACTAACAACACCACTTCTTCCACCACCAACATGAATGTTCCTATCAGAGCTGTCACCAATGGAAAAGACAATGACATTTGTCTTCAAAGTGGGAAGATTAGATGCTGCATGAGACAAAAGCAGACTCTTTGAAGTGATTTCTGTTCACGTTCCAGCAACTTAGCTGCACAGGAAGTTGGTGAGATTTAGAAACTTCAGTCAGACTTAAAGACGTTTATGTTAAAACCTTTGAGCAGTTTCAGGGCATGAATCAGTTTTTGGTGTCTTTCAGTTTCTTCTCTTAAGCACTTCAGTTTGCTTGTTCACTACATTTTTGTAATAGTAAAGTAATTGTGTGTTAATTTTATCATTGGCTGACAAAATGGAATGATATGATAACTAAAGTCCTCTTTAGTTACACACAGATTTCATTTGTGTTTTGAATGTAACGATCTATATACATTATCATACACTGCATAATCTCCAGTGTTAAACTGACACTAGACAGTGTCTATATGGGTCCACTCTTTTGAGTGTTAAATGAACACGTTTGACAGTGTTATATTTTCATTTAACACTCAAAAGAGTGGACCCATATAGACACTGTCTAGTGTCAGTTTAACACTGGAGATTTTGCAGTGTATTTAATATTAATTTGAGAGTGTGGGGACAGCATGTGTGATGTAGCTAAAAGTTATAATTATTTTTTTCTGTAGTCTTTGGATGGAGGCATGATCATGTTATGCATGACATATATTCTTACACTAATAATATGACAGTATTATTCAGTATTATTATTGATATATACTATCAATGCTTCATTGATCTTTTAGATTTACATCATTGTAAAACATCTTGTAAATGTTTATCTATGCATTTTTAAAAATTTAACCAATGATTTATTGTCTTTGTGATTCTTATGTATTGTGTAAGGTGTGGACAATACTAATCAGTTCACCACTAACCAATTCAATAAGTTTATCTGTACAATTCCAGGACAGTAACCTTTTGTACCATGAAAACAACATATGCTGCACCAATACCGATACCCGAAATCAGAGAGAACTGGAGTGTGTCTTGTTTTCAGCTTCCTACGTTTGATGCATTTTCTTTCCAAGTGTCTCTCAGTTCTAAGGTTGTGCTGGCTGAAGCAGGGTCTCTCCTTGAAACAAATGGCGATAAGAAATCTCTTTGTCAGGGCCGTGGCTAAGCCTAATCTAATGATTCTGATGACTGGGGGCCGTACTTAGCAGATTGCCACTGGCCTGCTTCAAACAAGCCGCTACGGATGGAAGTTTCCCAAGGATTAACACTTAAAGAAGAGCAGAGAGGGAGAGAGAAAGAAAGAAGAGAGTCTTTGCCTTCTAGGGAATCCCCATTAAGTTGAGACTTGGAGTGGCAAAGAGGAATGTGTTTCTGCTGAGCTGTGATCCAGGTCTGTTTCACAAGTAATGGAAAAGCTGGCCTCCTCCATTTGATCTGTGACCAAGACTGAAACATGCAGTTGTGATCGTTTCCTTGTCATGTAATCTGACTGTAAACATACACCAACTGATGGTAGACATCAGTTTGGTCTCTGTTAAAGAAGTAAGAATCTGCATCTGCTTTCTGCCATTTTTAAAAGCCTCCAACAGTGAAAAAAGTTTGCCTTTATAGTGTTTCAACACAATACTACTGAGGTTCAGAAAAAAATTGCAAATTACAGGCCTTGTTATTTATGCCGAAAAGGACATCCAGTGGGAAATGGAAATGGTGATTTGCAACCAGATATATCAGCTAACTAATTTGCCTAATCTTCATGGGGCTTTGGAGTGTGTTGAAAAAGAAGATAAAAAATGGGCTAAAGGACCCATCCCAGACATTAGTCCCTGGAACTAAACATTCTGAGGACTTTTGGAGAAAACACAGCATATGACAATAAAAACTTTGTTTAGCAAAAATCATCACTCGGAATGGAAATAACACCTGGCCAATATTTTGAAAGATCTTAAGATTTTTAGATGACAGATGGCATAATCATAGCGGTCAAAACACACAAGAACAGCATTTACCCATAAACAATGATTAACCACCTTAACTGTCACTGGCGCTGTGTTGGCTGGAGTAATAGGGATTTCAAAGTGGGAAGCACTATTTAAGCTGCCCCTGGCACGAGAAATAAAAGTCCCGTTAATTTTTCCCATAGGCATAGTCTCGCATCACAATTCACTATCATGGATTAGACTGGAAGTAGCTCTGCCCGTTAAACCATCAGTTCAATCATTATTCTTTATAAAACATCTAACAGTAAAAGATACAAATGTAAACATAAACGTTTCAAGTAAGATTATCTTGCATTTTTATCTAAAATTCAACCACGTAAGCTGCTAACAGTGAGTGAGACTTAAAGATAACTGAACTGCATTTGTGGTTTGCATAAAATCTGATTTCTCATAAACAAAAATGAAGTAATTAAAACTGGTGGCAACAATTTAAATCTCTATGATTGGGAAGTTAAGGGAGTAAGGTGATGTGCTTCCTACACAATAAACTCTATAGGAAGCAGGTCAGGGTGGACGGATGGGTCAACTGTTTAACATGCGAAATTGCTGTGTATTTTATCTTTCCATTTAAAATCTAGGACTTTTTTTTTTTTTACAAGTCATGACCACAATCATAAACCGAGGTTACCTTTATCATAGTGGTTTTTTAAAACTCAATGAAATTGCCATTTTAACCTGATATTTCCTGAACCTGGTCAAACTGTGTGCCTAAACTGTGTGTCTAAAATTTACCCTGACACGTGTTTTTTAGCTGCAATTTTTTATTTTATCCTGTGTCAACAGCATCCACAAATGTCACAGTTTAACTGGTAACTTGAAGGACTTGTTAGAAAATCCCAAGTTGTCTTAATGTTAGACCAAGACCTACAAACAGAGACTAAGACTAGCCTGGGAAATATCTGCAATGGGAATAACAACAACAAAGACAACACAAAAAAAATCACATATTAATACACAAACACTAAAAATATTATCTTTATGGAGAAGTAACAATTAGAGTCCTTCAATTGAAGATCGCAGTAAACATCTTTAAATTGTTTGAAACCTGTAGCCACGCAACAGCAGAAGCTATTTTTCATTGTTTCCAATAAAACAATTCGACTAATTGTTTTATTGCTGTGACACCCCAAAAATATTTGCTTTCTTGCCCCACATTGTATGACACCATTCTGAAGCAAAACACAGTTTCTTGCCCGCAAATTTCTATATTGTTATTCAGTCACTATGAAGGCGTTTCATTAATTGAGCATTCCCCAGATGGTGTTGTTTCTAGAGCACCAGTAACAAGTCAGAGCATGTGTGTGCAGGTTTGAGGCACCCTTCATTGTTGCTGTCACTGCTTTGACAGACAGACTTGTGCAACACAAGAAACCCAGGATTAAATTTAGCCAGGCAAAAACAAACACTGATGTTTTAAAGAGACTTTTGACCCACTTCAAACTTCAGCCATGTTCTTTTTTTTGCAGCACCGAGTGAAGTCTTTTGGCTGAAAACACAATTAGTGCCTGATCTGTTGCTAACTACTGCTATACAGTTTGCTTTTGTCTTCCTCGCTAAACTCTCCAATATTAATATATAGAGTAGAGAAGGTTGGTGGTTTGATCCCTGGCTGCTCCAGTCTGCATGCCAAAATATCTTTGGGCAAGATACTTGAACCGGATGTGTTCATCGGAGAATTATTTTATTTTATTTTTTTAAAGAAAGCACTTAGACATAGAAAAAAGTGCTCAGAGTTGAAAAGTGCTATAAACCAGTCTATTAAAATTTGACAGACTCATCCCATTTCAACTTAGAGGGTCATGGGGATATTTCACCAGATGCCGTTTGGGCCACAATGTTAACATTGTGTAACATCATTACCTGGTTAATGATGTTACGCAACATGTCAACAAGTTGGTGTTAGCACATCTGTAAAGCAGGGAGAAAAAAAACTTAAGTTAAAATCAGATTAAATACATGATCTAGATTTTTCCCTGATGGAAGGGTTCTGTCAAATCACTATACATTGTTAGATCAGCACACATGCAGCATAAAGTGACAGCTATATTTGTAAGACGACCATACACTGTGAGACCAGCAGTAACCCTAAGCAAGTAGTTAACCCTCAGTAAAAAGAAAAATGTGCTTATGTTAAAATACACATCATTTACTTACTGTTTATTGTCTGCATGCTGAACTGACAGCTCCTACTGACATGGTGGAATTATTGTGCAATGCGCACACATGCGAATTAGCGAATTAGTGATTAGCTACTGTGATATGTATGCTGAAATGACTGAAAACCAGGTCCCCTTGACTCTGAACTGCATAAGCAGAGGATGTATGTATGTATGGGTGTATGGATGATGAATGATGGATGTATGGGTGGATATGAATAGTAGGCAGATGATGGGGATTGCTGGGAGATCTGATAGAACTTGTCTTATTCTCAAATGTAACATGGGATATGTGCTAATCTTATTTATTTAAGAGCTTTAGAGGCTCACAATGAGGAGCTTTATTCTAAGCAAAGTGGCAGCCTTATCATTAGGAGAGATGGAAGGCGATTAAGAGCAAATTATAAAACAAAGAATTAAATTCTGAGAGCCAATCTAGATTAGATCTCAGTTAAAAGGAATCAATTTGGAAAGTGTGGTGGCATCTGGGCCTCATGTAAGGGAACATCAGTCCTGAGTGATAGAAAGCACATACGTTTTCACTCTCAGTATGACTAATACTGTCATCTAACAAAAAATATGGCAGTCCATCAAATAACAGCACTCTTGCCTTACCATTTTCAATATGAGAAAAATGAAAAAAATGAACCTAATGAACCTTTAATTTTTTTCACTTGGAAGATGAGCACTTGTGATATTAAGGTACATTTCATTTTATTCACTTTACTGATTATTTTCATTTTGTGTTTACTGCAACTGCAAGGGTATTCATGAAAAACTGCAGACATAAAAAGTGGACAGCTTTAATTGTGAGGACAACAAAAGAGTGCGTTTGTGTGTTCGAATTGTGTTCTGTGTTCCTCATAGAAAACAAATGTGCAAATCTAGATTGAGTGCTGTAGAAATCATACATTCACCTCAGAGATATCATCGTCTGAAAGGGAACTGAAACCAGTTATCTGTGGATTACCGGTCGCAAATGTCCAATGTCCTGTCTATTAGATGCCCAGTCAAACATAGCAGGTTAGAACTGGCCCCAGTGTTAGTAGAAATGTAAAACTTTTGACATGATAAAACTGTCCAAGGACAGTGTTTTGTAGTTTGGAAACTCACTTTCTCTAGTTTGTTTCGTTACATAATAATGTAAGCCACACAAACCAAGATGAAGGTTATACTGAATTCACTTCCATTCCTTCCATGCCTGTAACTAACTGACTTGAGTTAAGTTGAAGAAGATGTTTAGAATAAAAAAAGCAAAAAATGATCAGATTTAAATCAGATAAACTAAGGTGATAAAAGGATTAACTGTATTTTTAACTGAAAATTTACATCTAACTTTTAAAGAAAATTTATCTTCAAGTTTTTTTTAACAGTTTTAAAAAACGTCAGATACATTCCCAAAAATTATGAATGCATTTTATTTCTGTTTCACTGAGTCGTAAATACTGGGTTTCATTTAGGCAAACATGCAACAACTGGATGAGGAGACAATTAGCATCAGGTTTTTTTGTTGTCGTTGTTGTTGTTTTTAAAAGGAAAGAAAGAAAGAAAAAAAATCAACAGTGTCACAAATTTTAACACCAGCTGACCCAGGGGACAGATCCAGACCAAATGTTAAGACTGTCACATGAAAATTAATCATTCTAATGTGTGAGCCAACTTTTCAGCTTTAATTAAAACAAAATTTATATCAAACAAAAGGAAAAAAGCACCTAAATTATAATGTGTGTATCCTTGTGTGTATTTTTGTGTTTGCAGTGGGTTCATTTAGAGACAAATTAAAGCACAAATTGACCGACTGGGTGAAACATCAGCGCGCCCCCCCAACATAGTTTCTTTTCTCATCATTAAAGTGGTCGCAGGAGTGTTAACAATTTGACTCCCCCTAAAGGGTCTCTTAAGTGGTGGGGTGGAGGAGGGATTGTTTGAAGACTGACCCTCCCTTCTTGTTTTTTGCCCCCACCCCACCCCACCACCTATTTCCTTTCTTCTTATTCACTTTTCTCCTGTTGTCTTCTTCTTCTATCCTCTTTCATACTCCACAGCCTCAGCTCCTCCTTTTCAGTCTGCTTGGCTCAGTGGACGAATGGACTGGAACCGTTGCAGCTCTCACTCATGTGTGTGTAGGAGTGTGTAGGGCAACAGTTTTGGTGAAAGTGGTATTTCCTTCATTTCTTTATTTTTTTCCCTTCCTTCTTTTATCATTTATGCTTGTGAAATCAGAATTAAAACACTACTACATATAAGATTTAAACTAACCTGAAACAGTGTGCATGTTATCAGAGAATCTAAAATTGAGCCAGTTAAATGTAGACACAGTCTGAAGGTGACTAGTGCGGAGTACTACAAAGCAAATTCACCCATGTCAGGTTTAACTTGTGTTAGCTCACAAAACCTAAACTGCCAGTCAGAGATAACACATATCATGACTTTCTTTTTCAATCAGTCTCCGTGCACACATATTAAATGGGGAATTTAATGCACATTTAATTCTTCATCCTCAAACATGGATCAGTAAATTGGTACCTACTTTAGTCGGAGGCATTTTCAGCGGAACAGGTGATAAATACTGTCCCACAGCCTAATCAAGAAGATTGAGGACTGAGCATAAAAACACATTTGCGCATTTTCGGCATCACCAACAATTACATGATTAACATGTGTGCTATGAAAATGTGACATGCACTGTTTGCTCTGCTGTATTCTTACAGCAGAGCTTCATTTAGGCTTGGCCTAACATTAGGAGAGAGTTTATATAGTAAATGGACTGGTTTTTATACAGCACTTAGTATCATTCACTCATTCAGCTCTTTTTTCTATGCTTAAGTGTGTTCTATCTAACATTCAAACTCCAAAAGATACATCAGAGAGCAGCTTGGGGTTAGTATTTTTGCCCGTTATAGTAACTGTTATTCACAAATAGAAAAGATAATGAAATAAAAACTAACTGATTTTGTTAACTATTGTTTTCAAAAGAAATGAAGTAATAATTATTAAAGATAACTATCTGGTTAAAAACTGATTTGTAAAGTATCAATGAAAACTGTCTGGTTTGTAAAGTTGCAACTTTTTTTAGAAAATGTATTGAGTATGCATGCAGTGTGGCATAAATTATTAAAGTTTTAACCAGAAGACTGATTTGTCCCGTTTGGATTTTTTTTTTTTTCTTTTCTTTTGGTTCCTACCAATTTGCATCTATTCTTGCATCTTTTTCCTTTGGCCATCCTGAAAGACCACTTAAAATGAAAAAAATGTTTGCGACACCACTGTGGAAATGAATGGTGCTGAATGACATGAAAAACTACTTTAATGCCAAATAGAATGGATAGAAAATTTTACCGTTTTAGAGTTTTCCAGTTAGCACCTTTAAAGGTTTTATAATTGATAATATGACAATTATTTTATCCTCCATCCACTCTACTTTCTGTTATTCATGAAACTCATTCTAGATTTTTACCAAAAATTCTTCCAAGAGTAATTTCTTCCTTTTTCTTTTCCTTTCCTACCTTTCTCTCTGTACTGTAGTTCTATATTTTCCTCAGTTTGGGAGGCTGCAGGCAGTGGAGCAGCAGCAGCAGTCTAGTCACTGGCTGCCAAAACTGGAATTAAGTCAGTTGCCTGGCTGGATAAGAAATTGGATTCTCTTCCTCTCCTGTTATCCCTCTGGACCAGATCCTGTTTCCCCCTGAGGGGTATGGGGGAGGGGTTAGGTTTAGTGGTGATGGAGTGGGGTGGGGGGTGCAGGTGGCACGATGGGGTTAGATCTTTGCCAGGTTGCTGTCACCACCAGTGGGCCAGCATCAGGCCACACCTGTCCTGTCCTACCCCCCCCCCCCCCCCCCCCCCCCCCACCCACACCCCCCACCACCCCA
>VVHJ01010961.1:5378-23571 GCA_015107715.1 Tylochromis polylepis
TGAGGCGGATGGGGAGGCCATGGGGGAAACGCAGTATGGGCTGCCAGTGATGGGAGGCACGGGGCTGGCAGAGAAAGGCGGGGGTAGGTATTCGCCCCAACGGTAGGACACAGTGGGCAGTGGTGGCAGCGGAGGAGTGGGAGCCGCAGGGGGACTCCCACCTCCCACAGTCAGCGAGATCCACTCAGAGGAGACAGCATGGACCTCAGGGGACACAGAGCGGCGGGGGGAGCGAGGGAGAGGCAGAGGGGAGGTGGTCAGACGATTACGGTACAGCTTTTTAGGGCATGATGGAGACAGAGAGAGGAAGAAGGGTAAGAGAAAGAAAAAGCAAATGAAAGATGTGACAAATTCTCTACACAACACAAATTAAAAGGTGAGTGTCGAGGTGTGTGTAGAAGGAAAAGAATTTTTGGATATTAAAAGAGGTGGTGGTAATAAAAGCATGTTAAAAAGACAATTTCACCCCTAATCAAATGTAGGTACTTTTACTCTGGCCTGTAGCACTATCTGCCTTTTCTTGAATATAATGGAACTAAATTACAAAAAAAAGAGAGCGAATTTTCTATCAACATATTTAAATCACTAGCACGAGCTTTTCATAGCGTACACTGAGACTTTCTCTTGCAAAGTGATATGTCTGCTAGAAAAAAAACAGATCCTGCATGACACAACTCTAACCTATTTAAGTAACCAGGTCATGATTTCTGGAAAAGAGAAATTGCTCGTATGTGAATTTATGGAAAGTTGATCTTAGGGTGACATCAGGCTTTACATCCATTAAAAAATATAATAATATTATATGATGAATACATCAGTGTGTTTGAGTCCCTACCTGCGGGGAAGCGTTGGTGCTGCGCTGAGGTGAATGACTGACAGGTGGATCCGGGTACTCCACCCCGTTTTTGACGCGTGGTCGTTTGTGAACTTCTACATAGGTGACGGGGAAAATGCCTTGACGATTGGTGCCTGAAATTTTGCCCTCATACCAGTTCTCGTCAACTCTGCGAATCAGTGTAATCCTCTCTCCCTGAACACACACAGGCAGATCCACAACATCGGTCATAAATCAGATTTTTAAAAAAATCCTTGTTTGGATTAAAAGAAAAAGGGAATAAATGCCCGCTACTTAAAATCAGTTTATAATAACTCTTCTACCGTCACACCTTTCTGAAGGACATTTCCACCACTGTGTCCCCAGTGAAGTTGAAGCGTGCGACAGCTTCTCCATATTCCAGCACCTGCACTGGGGCACTTTTCTTTGGCTGTGCTTTCTCTGTCGGGGGGAGGAGCTGTGCAAGCAGACAAAAAACCCCACAGGTAACCAACCAAGAAAATACAATAGGGCACAAATTGTGAGTAGAACCGATTCTGTAATGCTTAAAAAAAACAAACAAAACAAAACGCAGTGAGATGTGAACTATGAGTCACAAATAACACAGATTAACATGCAATATACCTCAACATAGCTTCGAGGGAAAATACCAACTCTTCCATGATGTTCACCCTCATACCAGTTCTGATCAACTTGTCGAATGATGTACACAATGTCTCCCTTCTGAAATGGCAGCTCCCTAAAAATACAAAACCAACACACATTTTAGAGAGATTAACCACTCGGTGTAATAACATTTAGAGTACGCTTTGAGGATGGCAGGGGTGGAATATACAGCATCACTTCACAGTCAAATGGTAGTTTTCTGTGATTGTTACTTTTTTTGGCACTACTTTATTAAAAGTTGAAAATCCCATTTAATAGTGAGTCAAATCAAATGCCAATAATTACTTAATTAAGGTCCACTATGCAGATATTTAACTCAGTGGTGGTGTTATCCTTTGCTGCTGCAATGAACTGCAATGTGTTTATTGTGTTTTCTGTACAATATTATACATATAAATTCTCATCATTTCCACTTACTTTAGTGTTTCTGCTCTGAAGTCAAAGCGAGCCATGGCGGGCGTTTTCTGTGTAGATATATAAAAACAAAAATAAACCTCTGTGCCTGTTAGTATTTGGCAACAGCTACACCAGTGTTATTCTCTGAATCGCACTGAGTGAGTGAAAGTTTCCCTTAAGGCTAAATACCTTAAATGCCTCCATCTTTGTTCTTTTTGGCTACTACGCTCTCTGGGCTTTGCCATTTATGTGCGCTAAGAAAAGCTTTTCCTGGAATTTGTTGTGAGCTGTATATCTGCACTGGCCTCTCTGAACATAAATATTCTAGCGATGAGAAGAATTATATGTTTGTGACTGAAGGGATGACTTGACCTCTGGGGCGTGCTCAGTTAGAAGCTATTGTGTGTAATGTGCAAAACAGCATGCATGCCCTGCCACTCTGGACATATAGCTGGTAAACAGTCCACTCTGCAACTTGAATCAAGATGTATATGGGACATATTCCAGTGATAAACAGGTCAAATGTTGCCTTCTATCATGAATTTTTGACCAGGAGTGGAAAAGCCATCTGTGCCTGCAGAGACCTCCCCCCACAGCCTGACTCACAAAGTGACAAAGCATCTGCCGTCTTTCTTCCTTCTTACACAAGGATAAGACACTGCTGTGTATTGTACCTCTATGCCTGATTTCCTTTTCTCTGTGTTATCTGTGATGTTAAGCAGGTCTCCAAAGCGCTCGTTGGTGATGAACTGGTGGTGTGTGGGGACAATGCTTGTGTGTCGCCTCGATGCTGTGTCAGCCTCTTCCTGTTCCCGCTTCAGCCGCCGCTGCTCCTCCAAGATTTTCTGCCAGGAAACCAGACTGAACTGTTTGCACCCTCTAGATATGGGTCTCTACTCTTTAATTCACAGATCCTTTCTTATGCATAACACTCATGTTTCACGCATTCAGAACACAACAATCTTTACCAAAGCATTTGTGTTTAGAGGGTTAATTCATGAATTTTCCGCTGAGAGGCAACAGTTGTGAAAGTTTGGATTAAATTTGAAGAAAATTCACCTCTTTGTCCCCATGACGCCTCCTCAACACTTCATCCTGGCATTCTCCATGAGCTGGGGAAGAGTCTGAAACAGAAACCGTGAGGCGATTATCCCGTGAAGCGTTCTCACTGACCACTTCAAGGCCAACTTTCAAACAAAAGAAGATGACATTGCAGAAAACTCAGTTTAAGTGAACAAAATCTCAAAACTATACAAAAAATATAACCATGCATGATTTAAATAAACATCTTTTATTTTTGCACCACTAAAACAAACTGCACACGCACATAAAAAAAAGAAAAGAAAAGAAAAGAAAATCCTGCATGCACATAGGAATGAACACAGAATGACCCAATGTGTGTTCAGGACAAAAAAAAATAAAGAAATGCAGGAAAGAAACTATGAAACCTACTGTGTTGTGGTCAAAATAAATAAACGTGACATCATGACTTTACCGATGTTGATCGACCAACCAGCATCCACTATTTTACTAAAGAATCCTTTCAGTATTGCTAAAACCGCCGTACCACCATAGATGTTTCATTTTGTGTCCGCGTGAGGGCCACAAGAAACAGCTGTTAATGCGTCAGGGTTTCTATCAGATGCTAAGAGTAGCGTCTGTTATATGAGATAAGTTAAAACAGGAAACATCCTGACAGACTAGGGAATGAAAGATGGTAGATGTAAACAGTCCCAAAAAGCAGAGAGGGTACAAAAATGGACACAATAAGACATCAGTTTGAGAAAGCCTTTGCTCTGTTATAAGCCTAAATATCACAGTTAATTCCTAGAAATGTCGCTTTTACATAGGATGGGCATTTCAATGCAAAGTAATGCATTCAAAGTTTAACATTACATCGCATAATATAATAAAATATTGCTTGTTTTCGATGTAATGCCTATGCAGGCCTACACAGCATGCAAACAACTCAAATCTGATGTCCAGGGATTATATACATTACCAAAAGCTTCCTGAACCTCCTACAGTCACTGAAGTGTTTTGATGCATTTGTGGGACCATACTCATTGACAGTGAAATGGAAGGGCACCGAACAGCACACTCAGAATGAAATGGAGAGTTCCCTGTCACTTTGTAAACACACCACACAGACTGGAGATGGAAGGTGGTGGCATTGCTTTGTGGAGAAAAGGGACACAAGGTGAAGATAGAGTCAAGATAAATGAAAGACCACACAGGGAGGGAGGGTGACAAGTGGTGAAGGGATGGAGATAGCCACCTCTGCGGTGAGCTGCCAGCGGCTGCAGTAGGTTCCCGTTGGCGTCCAAGCCCTGCCCGTTACTCAGGTGGTCAGTGTTGTTTTCCTCTCCGTTATTCAGCCTCTCCAGAACCTCCAGGGAGGACAAACGCTGAGGGATGGAAGGTCTGAGCTCAGGCGAGAGACTGCCAGGCCTCTGGGTGCCCACTGGCACCTTGGTGGCTAACAACATCCTCCGAGTCTGATGGGACTGCGGGTTCTTCCGTAACCTGAAGGGAGCAGGGCCCATGAGGAAGAGGTTTCCGGGCAGTGTGGTCTTCTTCTCTGTAGGTGGCTGCTTCTCCTGCTGGTTCGTGGCCTGCTGCCTCTCATGCCTGAGGATAGTGGTAAAGCGGGTGTAGGAAGCTGGGCAAGAGCCTTTGCATTTGCTGGGTTTGAGGAGGAGTTGATTGTTCAAGTGGTGCAGGAGGTGGTGGTGGTGGTGGTGGAGATGGTTGTGTTGCGGAGGAGATGCTGTAAGCATCACTGAGGGGCTCTTTGATTCACTGACGTTTTGGTGATTTAATTCTGGGGAAATTTCTCTCAGGATTTGTTCAACTTCTGCTTCTGTGTTACAGGGGGACTCAGTTCTGTTGTCATGTCTGTCCTCAGTGGAGGAAGCAGCCTCCTCCACCATCACACTTTCTGGTGACATGTCCTCCTCCCCAGAGCTCTTGCCCTCCTGCTTGTCCAGGTTGCAGACATCTGTCTGCGTGTTGTTGGCCACTAAAAGGGACTCCGCTGACACTGCAGAGGCCATGTAGAGGTGGGCAGGGCTGTGGCTGGGGCTGTGGCTGCGGCTGGAGTGCAGGATGGGCAAGGAGGAGGAGCGGCTGGGAGCTGAGGTGGAACGCTGGATAATCATTTCAAACTCGTTGACCCGTGAGGATACAGTATCCCGTGAAATGCTACCCCCATCATCTGCCTCTGACCTCTCATCCCCGTTGGCCTTTGGTTTTTCAAAAAGCGAGGTCAGGCTACGGACACTGCCGTGTGGGCTGCAGCCGGTCGAGCTGGGCCGCTGGATGTGATGCATGGTCCTGTACAGGCTGGAAAAATCTGATGCACTTCTCCTAATTGCAGGGGAAACATTTCTGAGACCATCACCACACTCACTCCCACAGCTGGACCTAGAATCTGAATGTTGGGCCTCCGCTTCAGCACAGTCTGTGTCACATTGCCCCGTGTAGATATCCTCACAGCTGTGGGCCTTTGGGTGCCTGGCATCTTTAGTCCTGCTTTCCTTACTGTTGCCACAGGGTGGCAGCAGTTTGGGCTTAAACTTAGAGGGCAGGATTTGGGGTATGCAGGCTTTGGCAGCAGATAGAGGCTTCTTACTCTTACATTGGTTACCTATTGCATTACTGGCAAGACTCGATCGACTATTTACAGAGGAGCAGGGTGAAATTATATAGCCATTCCCACCTTTATAATCCACTGGCAAGCATGCAGGACAACAGAATAAACAACATATTAGATTACAATGGTCACAGGTTTACACACATACACACTAAAACAGTCAAGCACAGTTCTAAAATAAAGACCAAGTTCCATCAGAAGTTGATGAGAAGAGGAATCAGACTTGATGCACTGTGCATCAAGTAATATATGACTGTTAAAAAGCTAAAAGCTAAAAAACATGGTGCTACAGCTGAGGATAATGCTTTACAAAGATAAAACTAGCAGATTCCCCCATTATCAGTATCACTGCGAACAGCAACATAATGAGTGAAACAGGAATTATAAAAAGGGTAATATACCATGAAATGTTATGTGATGTTGGAGGTTATAAAAGACTCACTCAACAGGGACTCCAGTAACTGACATTTTAAAAACAAACAAAGAAGAATGCAAAACCTTTCTGTTATCTATTTGTATTCCAGTAAGCAGTAAAATTATCCTCCACTGCGTTATCCTCCTACACAGATCTCCTCTCCTTTTAGCAATTACACAGACGTCTACAGTGATAAATGGCTGCTGGCACCAGTGCTAATACACCGCTCCTCCTACACGGCTGTAAACCCCCCCCCAAAAAAACCAAAACACTACTCTGAGTCAACCTGCACAGTGAAAAATGAAAACCAATGAGAAATATTCATGTCAGTTCCTGGCTATACTAAGCTTGTGACAGCACTACAGATGGCACTGGGAAATGACACAACACTTTCACATGCTGCGAGCCACTTCTGTAGCATGAGTGACCAATCTGTCGTGTTCATATCTGCCAGGAAAAACACAAGCACTGAGGAAGCTGACTTGATATACTATCCAAGTCATATGGCAAGTAAAGAGTTACCATTCAGCCCACTCAAAAAGCCCAGAAGGAGGCTCCGTTCTTTGAAACACAAAGATATTTTTTAAATTTTATTTTAAGAGCGCAAGGCAGAAACACATGATGATGAAGTGTTCCTTGCACTTGGTTATGTCTTCGGGCTTGTCTACACTCTACCTTCTGTGTCTTAAATAGAAAGAGACTCTAATGATCAAGGTGGCGCCTCAGGCGGGAGGGTGAAACAGGAGTGTGGTAGTCAGTTGACTGGAGTGCCAAATTTATTTACCACAGTTCAAATGGTTAAAAGTCAACGTAAATTGGTCCAGAACAGCTGATGTAAATGGTTCTTCTTTTATGAGATTCCTGTAACAGTCATTTTTATGGAAAATACACCAAACTTTAACTATTGGTGGGAAGTTTATAATCTGCTATGATCCCTAATGTAATGTACTGACATGTACTGGGTCAAACTGTCCCTTCCACTCTTTTTCTTACATCTCTTCTTGACTCCACCCGAGTGTTTCTCTCTCTAGCCATGTGCGCAGGCATTCCAGCCCCTGACCCCACACTGACAGCTGACTTCCTCATGCCCGCCCACCCTCTGTGTCCCTTCTGTTTATCTCAACCCTGTCTGGCTGGGTTGTGAAGAGCAGAGCTCGTTTTATCTCACGCGTATCTCCTCGTCCATTCCCTCTCTGGCCCTCAGCTCCCTGGCGCTGGAACGCTCTGGAGTCTTGCCCTAAGCCTGCCTAGCGACTGGCAGCTCACAACTGGAGCAAGGGTGGGGGGTGGTGGGGGGGAGCCCCAAGGTTAGCTTCCATCGACTTAACAAGACAACCTCACTCCCTCCGTGAGTTTTCCAAAGCAGATACAGTACACTCTTGATGAAAACATCCATGACATTAAAAGCTTCTGGGGGAAATGAATGCTGCGAGGTGATTGGCTAATGCTGTGTGGTCTGGGAGCAAAGAAAAATGTGTGAATTCCAACATAAAAGTAAACAGAAACATATGTTTCCCTGTCTGATGATTTGAATGGTCCAGCATCACCGCCTCTAACTGATTGGTATCTGGTCTTGGCAGGAGAGGCCTTTAAAGTCCGGCTGAACTGTCTACCATGTCCACATACATAAACATACACACACCTGCTTTTTTTTTACTGCCCACATATGTGAAGTAGCTGCTATCCTACCTTTAGAGGAGGAGGAGCTGCCATGGCGCTTGTTTAGAGCCCGTAGACCTTGTAAGGGAATATCGCCGCCCTCCAGGACACTCTTGTAAACATGACGGTCACATTCTGGAGCCACAGGCTCACCAGTAGATGATACTCTGTCCTTCTCCACCTCGCTGTGTCCAGACTTGCTTGAGGAGCTAGACGGCAAATCAGAGGAACGCAGACAGCTAATTAAACACAGTCAATTTCGTTCAGCAAGAGCTGTTGTTGAATGTTTTTATGATAGCCAAAGGCACACAAATTGGGTAATGGGCTGCCATATGGTTCTTATTTAGCATATCTTGAGGTAATTCCTGTCTTCGCAGACTTGTGGGAGACGAAATAACCAGAAACAGAAAAAAGCTAAACGAGCGAGAGAGCGAGAGAGAAAGGCTGAATTTGGAGGCTGATGTTGAGAGAAGACACTGGCTACAACAGATATCTTGGCATTCTAGAGAGGCCAGCGGGAGAGATTTCTATAAATATTCTCCGAACATTCCCACATGGTACATCAGCCCCTGCCATGCACCTGTAAGACTCTCAGGTTAACTCTCTTTCCCATGCTGTCATGTGCTACTCATGTTGCTTCTCTCTCTGTACAAACAATCCTCACGTTTAAAGAGACGTAATCGCTTGGTAATATAAAAACCCATTCAAACCATAGTGTTTAACATCGGCAGTGCTGCCAAGCCAAAGTTTTACATACTTACGCATACCTCAACAAGAAGCTCTTTCATAGCTGTCAGAGAAAAAAAAAATATGTGCGCTGCTGGCTGTACAGAGCCATTAAAATCACGTTGGCTCTAGGTTACTTGCAAGAATTCACATAAATGGTCTCCAGGAAATGTACAATACAGGAGCCATGCCAGATTTCGGACAAGAAGAATCTCTGGGGAAGGTTCAAGGAAATCAGACACCACTGTGACGCTTTAAAAGCAGCAACACTTCCTGCAGGTTAAAAACAGTAACCCATTTATCTGGAATGATGAGGATTTCCATGAAATGCAAG
The DNA here is from genome assembly GCA_015107715.1 of Tylochromis polylepis. NCBI lineage: Eukaryota > Metazoa > Chordata > Actinopteri > Cichliformes > Cichlidae > Tylochromis > Tylochromis polylepis. The sequence goes on from VVHJ01010961.1 coordinate 14,065, forward strand.
TCACTGTGTATGTACTCCTCCATCATGACAAATTTCTATTTTGTGCGTTCATCATATCAGTCTTGTGATTTAAAAAAAAAAAAGCATCTATTTCTAAGAGAATAAGATGCACTCCCATGTGCTGTGCTGCCTCAAAACATACACAAATTTGCTTAGCATGAGTGCCCATCTAATGATGCTACATGGGCAACACACAGCTCTTGAAAAGTCTTCAACTTCAGACAGAGTCAAAAAAGTCAAAAAAGTCACAAAAAAAAAGGACTGCCATAAACATATATGCCTTTGAAGGAAGTCAGTTTATGAGCTGAGGTTTCCTTTGAAAACTTGGGTGAGTGAAATTCCACTCAGCCTTCATCAGTCACTTCTTCCTTTCAAATTAACAGCAAATCAGTGGATTAAAAAGCTGGGGTACAAATCTCTTTTGCAAATGCTTGGCCACGATGACATAATGACTGTAGCAGATGGAAACTTCTGGACTGTAAGCGCATGACAGTGACTATTACTCATACCTAAATTCCTAACATTTTATTACACAAACAGAAAAGATAGCATGCCAGTCTCACCAGACAAAATTAAAATGATCAAAAGCTTTGTCCTAATGTGAGCTAACATCATCTCTCATAATCCAGTTGCTCATCATAGTTCTGTACACACATTGGAAGGGAGATAACGGTTTTTTGAGTTATGCAGCAGCTGGGCAAGTTCCCTCTATCCCAGTGACATCCAGGTTGCTGTCTTTAAATAAATCACCACATAGCAGCCATGTCTCCACACCACAACCACCCACCCCTGTAAAAAAGAAATACGGACAGAGGACACACTGTTCTGGTGGCTTTTTGCCTTATTAACAGGATCTCCTCAGGAAGCAGGAGTCTCCCGGTTGTAGGCGGGCGACCTCACCAGGGTGGAGAAATCTCTCATTGATATTTATACCCATAAGATGACTTAAATAATAATCTACATGCTGGAAGGAGGACGCACAAACATTAAAATAAGAAGGAGAGGCATCGACTTACTACTGCTGCAGGTCGGAGGCTGTTTCCAAGGGGCTGAAAGAGGGGGCACTCTGCAACAAACCAAACAAAGAAGTCATTGATAGATCCACAGGAAGGTCTCCTCCAGCAAGAACAGAGGCAGCAGCATTAGCTGGGGCCAGATTCTCTCTTCTCTTCCTCTCTGTCGTTCACTCGCTGCTCTGCTGTTTCTGTCTCGAGCTCCCGGGTTTCAGAGCTTCTCTGGACTGGTTTGGCATGGAGGAGTAAGCGTGTGTTTTGGCCTGCATGCAAGTTGGAGAAACAAGCGGCAGTAAAGAGAGTGGAAGGGAGGGGGGCGATGGGTGGGCGTGCATCGGTCAGGGGGCGCCCATGCGGGGAGGGGGCTGTCACAGGCTCAGCCAATGGGCTGCTGTCTCCCGGTGAAGCCATCTCTTTTGTCTGATATTGAGTCGCTCTCATTATCACTGGACCAGACCGAGGGACAATTAACCAGCTGGTGGTGCACGAAGGCCAAATTACACACACACACACACACACACACTATTCAAGCTCACACACTTGTCAAAAAAAAAAAATACAAATGCTTTCAGAAAAAGTAAATACACTGAAACGACATATTCATAAAAGAAACAGGTAATTATGTTATGAAGACAGAGAGCAAAAACATAAAAGAAACACCACGTGAAGCACAAAGTGAGTGAAATGTTTAAATAAATGTAAGAGTAGCTGTTTTTAGTAGCTGCTATTATCTCCAAAACATATGGGTGGGGGGGATCATTCATGCAGCATGGTCGCACCAACATTTTGAATAGTTTACAGCAGACTAATTTTAGCACGCTGTTTCTGTTGCTTTCCTCTTTTCGGACGTCACAGCAAGCAAAAATAACAGACGTGACACGGGCACTATGAATAAGAGCACAAGTGTTGTTTGCAAATACGATTGCACAATCCCTACCCCAGCCAGCCCGGCCTTGCTGTTAATGCCACATCCACTTCCCCGTGGCACGACCTAGCGTCCGCTTCCCACACCAACGACCAGACAAGGAACATTCTGAACAGCTCATTTGCCACAACATGCCTTTCCACTTAGTTGCCAGGGCAGAAGGATCATTAATAACCTTTCAGAATAAGTGCCTGTCTTTATAAGAACGGCATATCGGGCTGGCAGGTCTATAGTCTGATCTATTTATAAAGGTAAATTTTCCATGTAGACTTGGGGAACACACAAGTGTCACTGAATTATCAGTGGCTCTTCCTTGCTCCGCCACGTCTTGTATCCCCCCTCATATCAGATAGGGAGAAGATGGTGTCCTCTGACACCCCAGGGTAATTGGGCTTACACGCACGCGCGCGCGCGCGCGCACACACACACAACAGCATCAGTGGAAAGTAAACAGGAAACAAGCATGGGGGCTTATCTGGAGTAAATGAATGGAATCTTAATCTGGTTATTTACAAGATGCCTGATTAGTGTCAGTTTATGCAAACCTTTCTTTGTATAAAAGGTGGAAACTGGTCATTTTCAAACTAATCTGACACTGATATCACTTAACATCAATTATTTTGTGATAGCTGACTAATGTTTTTATCCATCTTGTGAAATAAAAGTGGAAAAACGAAGATTTTTTGACAGGAAGAGACACACATAAAGGATGAAACTACATGCTTAAAGCTGTGACAAGGGTCCAACGCTGTACATGGACATGGATAAAAGCCTCTGTGAGTCAGTGGAACACCAATGACAGTATTTCTGCAGAATTTCCTAACAGGTGTCCCCGTTTACTCAGAGCTCAGACTCCTGTAGGCAGAGTTCATTTTCAAAATAGCGATTGTGAGTGGGTCATGGTAACACGAATCCCATTCTTTCCAGCCCCTTATTTTCTGTTGATATGTTCTCATGAAAACAAACAGCTTCCCCATTGTGAATGGCCTGTTATAGCCATTCACGCCCCTCTTCTCTCCTCCTCTAAATGCTTAAAGGTAAAGGTTAAGTGTATAACATAGGTTAAATATGAAAGCACAATGAGCTGGCTGGCTTACAGAGTTGCCTCCTTTAGAATATGTCAGGTGATAGGGGGAGGCTCTACGTAACTCAGTGCTGAGACAGTGTGGCAGCAGCCCTCACGCCAGCATATGCTCGACAGATGGAGTCACTATGTCGGTTGCAGGGGGCCAAAATGCTCTTCCTGACCAGAGATACGTGTGGAATTCCAGTTCCCGCTAGACATGTATATCGATGAGCCAGTGCTTGACCACGACTGCCAGTGGATGTGTTTTCCAGCTCTTCTTGAACCTTGAATTTGTGACTATTAATCAAGAGGGCCATCACTGCAATCATACACAGGTCACTCTTACTTAGTGACTAGAAGTGGCCACTAGTGGACAAGTAATGATTTGAAAGTAAAATTTACACTAAGCCTAGTTGTATAAAAAAAAACTTCAAATTTTTTTAAACCAAGGAATCAAAAACCTTTTATTATACTTAGGAACATCTTTCCTAATAATAATATGAAATGACTTAATCAGTAGAAGTACTTCTTCTCAGCCCTCTAGGGGTAGTAAAGAGAGTGAGACCTAACTGAAGACAACTGAGATTTTTGGAGACTTCCTTCCGTATCTCTCCTCCAGTAATACCAAGTGACTACTGATATGTCAATCAAACTCCAATGAGCCAGTGTGTCTGGCTGGCCCTTTAAGGTCAAATGCTGTGCATACCAGGTGCAGCTTTAGAAGTGACTTTGACATTAAACAGGAGCCAGTCATCAAGCCGAGCTCATCTGGCAAACATCCAGGCTGCCATGAGACAGAGACGGCCGCCTCCACCGCTAAACCTCCTCCACATATACACAAACCCGGAACAGGAGAGCCTGTCCCTACGTCTGGCTGATGCTAGGACATGATCTCATGCCGTAGCCAGTGGTGCCACCTCATATGATCCAGGGTGTGGCTCTGACTGACAGAGAGCGAGGAGAATCAACATCTGTTTGTGGGAAGCCAGCGCCACACTTGTCTGGTGCCAACTAATGCCCGAGGCATGGATTTGTCATGACACTGTATACTGCTTCACCACTGCCTGCACTCCACTGGATATTTTGGTAAAGATAGCAGACAAACAGCAATTATTATTTGAAGTGGCTGGGATTATCTTGGAACCTGATGCCCGTTTGGACTGCAGCCTCTCCAAGTGAAGAGTGACTTCTGTGTGAATCAGCCAGTCCAGGCCTCTTATGACATGCATGCTAGTTGGCAGGATGCACATCAAAGGGTTTCTCTTGGGTTCTGATTTCAAGACGTGGAAAAACAGGGTGCTTCTACAAAACAGCAAAAGATCCCAGTCAATAATCAGAACTATTAAACACTATTAATTAGAATTGCACATGGATATAGGCCACAGTTTTCTGCTGTTTGAATTTGTTTTTTTGTTTTTTTAAAGAGGAACAAAAACAGATCGTTTCTATTTTAGATGCACCTGAGGAAAAAAAAAACCTGTGTATGATATGATAATGAAGGATGACAGCAGCTATATAAAGTGCTTTGGAAAGTTTGCTCCTGATTGGTAATTATACATGTTGAATATTTTTAGAAATTTAAAAGGGAATATAAAAAGATTTAGAGGAGTGAACAGAGACGGACTAAAGCTTATCAGTCATCGGTATTATTAATCCACATTGATGTGACACATGACAGTAATTTTAGTATAAGAGGAACAAAAAGGTCCTCTCACACATTACCATATAACAGTTTTTATATAGGAGGATTAAGGAAATAAGTAAAAGAGGGATGAGAAACTGAAGTAGTCCTTACAGACATACACAGTTTGTTTAGACAATATTTGAACATGAATGTTATCACATGCAATAAAAATATAATACAACATGCTGTCAGTCTGAAGACAGCAATCACTTACCGCTTTGTCAAACTCCATCTCTGAAAAGAATTTATACCAAGGCTCATTCTCTAAATCTACATCTTCTGGACTTACATCCTGAGTCTAGGGGCATGGTAACAAGAGGAGGAGAAAGACAAAGAGAAGACAGTTCAGACAGCACAGAATATACACACCGAGGACATGAGCCCATCACATTGACCTGAATGAGCCAGTTTCTAACCAACAGGACAATTTTCAACCAATGCTGTAGGTGCTCTCAAATGAATTAAAGATATGATTTGTATTGTTTTGAAGTTGATATTTGAATAGTTCAGGAAAAATCTTAGAAGGCTACTAATTTACTTTCTTGCTTGGTGGAAAATGAGAAGATTGTTATGAAGCAATAGCCAGCAGACAGATCACTTAGCTTAACAGAAAGGCTGGAAACAGACAGTAAGAGACCCCAAGAAATCATTGGTTAACTAGTAAGGTAGTCATTTCTGTTTTTACACACTTTAAATTGTGTGTAAAATAAAGTGTAAATAAAGTGAACATAATTAAGAGTAACAACTCATTTAATTTCACAGGTGTTAGCAGGGTTGCTGTTTCTCCCATTTTCATCCTTTGTGCTATGCTAACCTGTTAATCTGCAGTCTGGAGAGAAAACACCGAGAAAGACAATATTTATTAAATATTTTACAGAAAAATGACTTTAACTCTGAGTTGTATTTACTCATTTATTTAACCACTGAAGCATATTGTTAGCCTCTGCTGAATGTCTAAATGCAACTTTGCATCTTTTCAAATGCAATTACTTTAGGAAGGGGAAAGGAGAAACACTTCAGCAACCATATAAGCCTTTTATCCACACATGGCTGTTATTTAATAAGTACTACATATCAATTTTATTCTAATCTAATTAACAAGCAGATAAATAACGTCCAACAACACATGCATACTCATTCTTGATATGCAGAAATGCAGTCATTTATGGAGAACAACACAACTTTGTGTAACATGAATGGACTGAAAGAAAAATGACCACCGCCATTAACAAGAGTATTCCTCTATTATAACAATTTAAGCTTGTAATTACAAACAACAGAGCTCATTATTTTACCCCTGTCCCAGGATGAATTGGAGCACACTCCTAATGAATGGACTGGTTGGCACTGCATTCATTAGGAGAATCAGGCTAGATCTTGGCTAAAAGCATCTACTAGTTTGATGTAAATGGGCTTCAGACAGCAATTACATAACCAACTAACTACTTCATTACAATACTGAATATTCCCATGTCCTCAATATTATGTAAGACAGAAATATAAAAACAGCCCCCTGAATCCTATGAGCCACAAAAGATAACTCTCAAGGACACTGAGTAATGCTGCATCATTTCTTCACCACAAAGTCTCGAGGTGAGAAATGAACGTAAGACAGAGAGCATTGCATTTCCTGTCTAGTAAACACACAGGACCAATGTTTAGTGTCTGCGCAGGGATGCTCGGGATGCTCTCATGAGCCGATTCAGCTCAATAACCTTAAACTGAACACAGGAAGACAATGGCTATCCTTGTAAGTGATACTCCTCCGCTTGCTTCCAAGCAGGATTGTCTGTCACCGTAACAGGACACCCTTAAGGAATGTAGTGGCTACACATACGTTGCCCGCCGAGCTGTTAGTGAAGCTGCCGCTCAGGAGCTTAGACACATTGGAGGTGGTGGTGGTGGGGGTGCAGGGGGTCGCATGATGGCTGGAGTGGGGAATAGCTCACACGACATGAAAACACAAAGGCAGAGAGAGGAAGGGAAAGAGAGAGGGCGGGGGAGAAACAGGCAGGCGGCTAGCATACCGTTCTCTCCAGCTTCAGCACCGATGATTTCCCCGGCTCGTACTCAAAGATGCTCTTGGGCTCGGCACGGTACTTCCTGGTGTCTACCTTTTTATCTGGGGGCTCCCACTCATTCCTGTGAAGAGAGGCGGGAATTGGGGAAGGGTGGGGTGTGAGATCAAAGACAGCCAATCCTTATCAAGTAGTCTCCATAGCAACCAGCACAGGCTAAGATATCTTTTTTTTTTTTTTTTTACAATTCATATATGACGTCCGCCCTCATTATGCCTGCCTCCCTGTCCTCCTCCTCTGCGTCTAATGATGATAGGACAGAAAATCCAATTCACAGTTGAGCCAAATGAGTAATTTGATTAGGTAAACAAGATTGGACCTGGTAACAAAAAACAGAACGCAGCATTTCCTGGGAGAATTTCTTAACAGACAGTCAAGTATAAAATGACTATTCAGAAAACGCAGAAAAATAGGGCTCTGTGCCTTACACTTATTCTCAGCAAACAAAAAACATGCTCTCTTTGATGAAATTCTTTCTGAGCATCAACAATGACGCGGGACCTTTCATCAGCACTGATAACGACGCGTTTAGGAATGTAATGCTTCATCCATAAACACCAAGGAACGAGGAAGGTCAGTCCTCAACATGTCATCTGCAGCTTTTGTGGGCAACACTTTATCCTCCATCACCTGTCTGCCTTCATCACTCATGTCTCTGAGCGCAGAGTCAGGCCTTTGTCTGGGCTGACATGTGGTGTGGAAGGTTGACACTAATCATACTTCAAGTAAAAAACTAGAGGACACAGTGGTGGAAGCCAATGGGAACAAAGCATGCTCAGATTTTCAAAGTCAGGGAATAAATAGCTTTTTTGCTCTACTACAGTAAGCCCTGCTTATCTACACTTACTAACTTTGTAGGTAAACACAGGCAGTATTTCAGTATTTCAGTGTTTGAAGTGTTCCGAGCTGTGAACAGCTTCTTCTTTTGCTAACAAACACGAACGGAACTGTGCTGTGTGTTAAGCATCAAAGCAAACATCTTTGCTTTGGACTGGAGCAGATGGAAGATGCTGACCTTTTGGCAGAGGGTTTGAGGGAAGAGGACCGTATTGGCACCGGCATCGAGTGGCCTCTTGAATCAACCTCATTCTCACTTTTTGAGCGTGGGACTGCTCTCACTGAAAATAGGAACATAAATACCTCAATACCTGCACTGTGTAAATAGTGACTCCAAATTTAGAACATTATTTTGGTTGAACTCCTATAACTGCTAATCACAGACTCACCATCTTCCAAGTAACCAAAGGGGGTTGGACCATCGTCTGAAAGAGGAGATAATAAATAACTTTTTTAAGCAATAAAAAGTGATTTATTATTAATTTTATCTCTCTCTGTCTTCGTTACTTAAAAAGCAATGAATATAGCACAGTATTAAATAATTCAGAAGACATTGAAGATACTCTTTTCCTGCGTTTTCCCTTGTCTCACACCTTCCATTAGACCAAACACAGGCAAAGAGTGTCAAATCAAAGCACTTCAAGGGAAGCATTACTGAGCTAAAAAGGGATCCAAGCATCGATGAGCACAGAGGGTCTGACTGAGTAATGTACTGTAGAGCCACAGAGCCAGAACTATCACAGTCTGAGAGATCTCTTAACAGTCACAGATACACATCTAAGATGATCACTTCATGCAGTTGTTGAGCTGAGACTGAGAACGCTCACTGAGCAACTCCTTTCATTTTACATAAAAACCTTGCTGTGGTGGCTAGAACGTGCAAATCCAAAAGCAAAACCATGAGCCAGACTCTATCTTAACCATCTAGGACTTCAACCTAAACACTGGTTAGTAGAGTATTATTATGAGGATCTTGTGTATAGACTCAACTTTGGGTGATAGTCTAAAAACCTTAATGTAGGACTACAGCAGCGCCTAGTGGTGGGAATAATGCACTACCTCCCAGTAACAATGGGCAAAAGATGTGCTATTGCAGAAATGTCAGAATAAGCTTTTACAAAATAATCAACTATTAAAAAAAGATTACAGTCTGAAATTTGTAGTAATACATGGTTAACAGAAAAAAAAGAAATACCATGACAGAATTATTACATTTTGCGATATAAAAGGAAATATACACTTGAAGGCGTCGTGCATCATCCATGCATCAACTTATTGGTGGAAATAGTATATTAAGCAGGGGGTGGTCATAACGCTTTGGTCGATGAGATAACCTTTTCTTTAATCAATGACTGTTCCAATAATTGTAATAAAACTCAGAAAGTAGTTATTTTTATTTCACTTCTGAAAGTAGGATATTTTGATAATTATGCATAAAAAGTATCTCTCATTACATAATTTTGTTATTTACACCTGTCCTTTTCCTACTGTGACATGCCACAGCGTACAGTATTGTCCAAAAGTGTTGTGCCACCCCTCATTTCTTCATTGTTCTTCAAATAGCCTTGAGGAATAGTTCTCCATGTATTCTTTTTCACTTCAGTCCAGTTCTTGTACCTGACCATTTTCAGAGAAATGGTTCTTTTAAGCCACACTGACCTATGAATCATTTAAGCACCAGGCGCCTAACAAGAGCTGAACCCGTGTTCTTTTTACAAATGACAAACGACTTAGCAAAGAATCAATTTTAAACTGCATCTTTAGCCACTTTGTTACCAACAGCGTGTCTTTAAAAAAACATAATTTATCTACATTTCTTTAGTTGAATCTATGAAAAATGCCAAAGATAAGTTTGAGAGAAATAAAAAAAATATGAGTTTGGACCAATAAGGCCATTCCCAAAC
>VVHJ01010963.1:0-11081 GCA_015107715.1 Tylochromis polylepis
TATTTAAGACCTTGTATGTGAGGAGCAGGATTTTGAATTCAATTCTGGATTTAATAGGAAGCCAATGAAGGGAAGCCAAAACAGGAGAAATATGCTCTCTCTTTCTAGCCCCTGTCAGGACTCTTGCTGCAGCATTTTGGATTAACTGAAGGCTTTTTAGGGAGTTTTTAGGACATCCTGATAATAATGAATTACAGTAGTCCAGCCTGGAAGTAATAAATGCGTGAACTAGTTTTTCAGCGTCACTCTGAGACAGGATATTTCTAATTTTAGAGATGTTGCGCAAATGGAAGAAAGCAGTCTTACATATTTGTTTAATATGTGCGTTGAAGGACATGTCTTGGTCAAAGATGACTCCAAGGTTCCTCACAGTGTTACTGGAGGCCAAGGTAGGTTTGACACCCCTTGCATATTTCTTGCACCACCTAAAGGTTCATATCTATGAAGTGAAATCATTTTATATGGTCTATGATTAAAATATGGACAACATATTTCAACATCCATTTCAAAAGACTGCACACCGTTCTATTGACTTTAATTGAAAAATGTTCAATTACAAAAATACATATAATTTATAATACAGCTGATTTCTGCATGACTCTGCACACACGTTAAAATAAATTACATTTATGAAACTGAGTATTGAATATTAAAAATGTTTTATGTCAAAATGAACTTAAGTTGAAAATTTTAACATATTCTATCAGACAATCTGTTTTAGATAACGGTCAAAAAACAAATTCACACAGACAGGGAGCAAAATCATTTTCTTTCCTAGCTTTAGAGGGTATGAAAATATCATTGACATTAGACCGGTTCTTCTCATTGACTGTGGCGGTGGGATCTTCTTTCGAACCCGGACGTGTTTCCATTATTTGATGTGCTGCCAGTCACCTTATCCTAAGAAACAAGTGATAGTAATTAAAACAAGAAGCATAGAGCTAACTTGTTTTATTCATCTGCCTGCTGTTTACCTTCATGTTGCCCACCATTTCCTCAAAAGACCTGAATGTAGAGGAATGTCTGAGGAGAGACAAGAGGACAAATTAAAAGATGAACAAAGTTAATGTCCAAGCCATGCAAGTATGAAAACATCTAAAGAGAGAAAGAGATGTGGTGACTTACCTCATACTTGGCACACTTATGGTGTGGCTCAGTGTGCTGGGAAACAAAAAGGAGGAAGTGTAAACATTAAAAAAGAGGAATAAACCTAAAAAAAAACAACCTTAAAATGACAAAAGAACATTTTATTTTGCTGCAGATTTTGTAGATTTGTATACTAAGGGTTAAAACTTTTATAATAAAAGTTTCACATAAGTTCAATAAGGAAGATGTGTTTTTTGTTGCATTTTGTTGCATTTTGTCACATGAGCTAATCTTTCTCTTCATCACTTTCCACCCTGTCAGATTCACTTCTTGTCCAATAATCTACCTGCCCCTAATCTCCAAGCCAATCATTCTCCTCCTAGTTTTCCACCTCATCCAAAGTGTCCATCAACCATATGCTTACTCTGCTCCACCACAAGTGTCTAGAACAGGAGTCAGCAAGCTTTTATGTTAAAAGAACCAGTTTTAACCAGTTTTTGACAAAAACCCCCCAAACCAAACCACAACGTGCGAAGGTAAAACACCTCTTAAGTATATATTAGTATATAAAAATTACTAATAAGTTTAAAGAATGTAATTATTGTGAGAGTGATTGTTATTTGTCATAAATTGTATTAAGTATATGCTTATCAGTAGATGCAGCTAGTAACTTTCCATAGCTTGAAAGTATGACTCAGCACTTTCCTTTGTCTGGAGATGTGCATTTCTGCACGTAGACCATCACATACACACAACATATAGGTTTAAAAGGACCACCCATTTCATGTCCATTGTGTGATTTATGAACACTGGCTAATAAAACAGCAGCGCGCCTTTTGTTCGGGGAGAGACTCGTGGATGAGGTGATGAGACTCTCCCCAGTGCATTGGTAAACTGCGCAAATATACTGTACAGTAAAGTGTCTGCCTCGTTAATCGCAGTGGAGGGGGATCTGAACCAGCGAAGGTAATTAAACTTAACAATTATATCACAGTTTGTTTGGTTTTTACACTTATGAAAATACTGAACTAAAAGAACGGATGATTGCCCATGCCACAGTATTGGTCTGTGATTTTTTTGATGTTATTGCTAGGCAATATGATGTAATAATATAATCATGAATAATTCATGTCTTGTGGGATTAATTACATGTTAGCATCATTAAATTAAAACCACACTATGTTTTTATAAGGTCTTGCAGGCTCATAAATGCTAACAGGTAATTTTAGCCTGTTTGTAGGCAGTTGCTGGCCACTATGATGATGTCATAATAGCTTATATAGATAAAAAGCACTTGTATGTATTAATCTGTGCAACACAACCAACAAAATATCTGAAGGGAGAAAATATCCATTAGCATGTTTAGGCCACCATAGAAATAGAGTGGCTACAACACTATGGAGACCACTTTGATAATAAAACATATAGCAGATTAATAGCTTTCAAAAGCTTTAAAAATAAAAAAGAAGAGCAGTTTTAGTTTAATTTGAAAGTCCAGCTGTAGATGAGGTATACTGGTAAACCAGCACCGTTGGCAGTGAAAGCAAACAAATCTGTCCATACACTGTCCATGATGCATTTTTGGAGTCAGTAGCTAGGTGGTGTAGAGGGTAAAGTTGACCTTATATTAAAAGATCCCTGCCTTAAGACTAGTAGAGGATCCAAACCCAGCCTCTGTGGCGTCACAAGCATGCTGATACTCCTGTGGTGACTCGTTAGGAAATGAGGCTGGAGCACATTTAAAAAAGGATGAGCTGTTTATGTATGTACATTCATGGAAACCACTGCTACTGACATTCAGCAAAATTAACAGCATATGGCACCAGGTGATATCTAGATGTAGGCACATATTACACATTTTTATAACAGTTTATTGTTTATTTCACACTCATTTATTTTTCTGTCAAAATCACAGGGAGCTGCTAAAGCTGCGCAACAGATCCACAGACTCCAGACCTCTGGTCTAGACACTGGGTGGTGAAGTTACTGTCTCCTTTGTCTGGGAATCTGCTCCATGATGTTGCCTCTCATCATTTTACATGCAACAATTTTGTTCTTTTCTTTCAAAAAATCTCTCCTTATTGAACTATAAATTAATTTAAGTCTTGTTTTCAAAATTCTTGAATTAGTCAAAAAATGAGAAAAAAGGAGGAAAACAGGTTTTTGTTTAAAAAACACTTCGCATGTCAAACATCTGGCTCTAAATTGATAGAAATCAAGCAAACCGCAAAACAATTTAACATCTTAAATAAATCCCGCTGATTATTTCAGTTCCATTTCAGTAACCACATGATGTGAACCGTGTCATGTTCTAACACTTTCAAATCACCACATTCCACGTTTCTTTTCTTTTCTTTTCTTTATTTTTTCAGTTCACACCCTTTCATGCAGCTCACTTCGGTCTTACCGCTCACAGATCTTACCGTGGTGGGCTTGGAAGAGGCAGAGCTCTGTTGAGTTTGCAGCATGAAGATAAACAGAAAGACACAGATAACGTCACATCAGCCTCTGTTTCCACAAGGATTACAACAACAAACTTATCAGCTACTGCTGCTGATGGCCAGGTGCTCCATGGTGATTGGATTATAGCTGTTTACTGGCTGAACATAAGCACAAGAGGTACTTCAACCAAAATTTTGAGCTTGGATTGTGCTGCTTTTAATGGACTATTACTAACTACAGTGCTTAACAAATTTATTAAACCACCTGTTACAAAAACATGAAAACAAATATTTTATAAATTTGTCAAAAACCTATTTAAAGCTAAAAATGATATTGTTATTTATTGTGCAAAAAAACCCAATCAGAATTCAGTTTTTATATCTAAATTTGAGCTGGCACTTTTTTGAGAAGTCTGAAATTAATAGAGCAACCACTAAAACCAGTTTTTCTATTCAAGAATGTAAATAATTTTGTATCTTAATATATATATATGTGTGTGTTTTACTATTTCATAAAATAGTAAAAATGAAAATGTTAGTATTAAAAAACACAATTTTCATTCAAGTATAAATCGATTTATTAACCTTTACAGAAACATTAAAAATTTATTTCGATAATTACCAACACTCTTATTTTAGGGTAGCTGTTGCATCAAGCTTACATCGGGTGGGGGTCTAATAAATTTGTTAAGCACTGCACTTTTGCAGTATGAGTCAATTCATCCATTCACGCTTTTTGATGACGGAAACAAACTCCACAGATGTTCTAATGGATTAAAATACATATTTCAGAGTAAAAAAAGAAATGCTCTGCAATAAACTTTGTTGTAAGCAAATCTCATTAACCTTTTTTTTTTTCTAAAAATGTTTCCTGTCAGGAATTTCTAAATCTACTTATTTTACGTCTTTTAATGGTTTTTTCAGGAACTGGCCCAGCCACAGCACTGGGCCAGTTCCTTAAAAAACTATTATGGGGTCATAATATATAATTAACATATGTAGTTTTTTAACATCACAGGCTTTGAAAGTATTGTAACTATTTTGCATTGAGCCACAGTTAACAGACCTTGAATTTTAAGATCTACTGCTGGAGAAGCTTTGGTTTTGAATTTTTCTGAATAAAATATTTCAAAAACAAGATGTTTGTAGAAATTTTGTTGCAAAAATAAGTTTGGAAGTAACAAAGAATTAAAAAGCCCCACCCTGACTAGAATCCCTCTCTAGTTCATCTAATCTGGGTTTTAAACCGATACCAGCACAATGTACTACATACCTCACTCAAACATACCTTCAGTTTTAAAGTCTATTTTCTTCTAGTATTGATGAAACAAGGAAAATTTATCTGGCAAGAAGTAACAATGCAAATGTAATTAAGTTTATATTATTTGTATTTTTGACTATTTTTTTGCATTAAAACAATAATTAATTAAATTATAACATTTTTGAATATCTGCCACTGATGAAGGAAAATAGATAAGAAACATATATAGAGCCATTAAAAGGTATTTGGATATAAAATAAAATAAAATTTGCTCATAAATGAAACCACCATGAAATCATGACTTACTGCCTACTGCACCCAGAGGCCTGTAAGATGACTAATAAAAGATTCCCAGATTAGTGAAGCTCTAACTAATAGCAATCAGCTATTGTTATTGAATTTCTACAAATCTGACAGACCCAAATGGAAAAGTTAGTAACAGAAGAAATCATTGTCATTTTTGAAAGGATGGTTTTGAAAGCAAATTCTAAGGGTTACGACAGTGAATGATTTTGTTAGTATTGATGGGGTTTTTTTTTCCTGTGGAGTTTAGAGTAACTTTAATTGTGACTAATGCAGGGTTACATGTAAGCAGCATGTATAAGCATTGCTTCTGCCTGGGCCTGTTCAGACAGTACTCAGTACCATAATTTTAAGTTTATATGTGCTTTTAACACTATCAGTACCGATGTCATCTGTGAAATTATACGACCTGTTTTAGTTGTGGGACATTAAACTGAAAGATAAAATAGTGGCTCCTAATACAAAGAGTTACGATGTAAATACAAAAATAAAACTAACATAATCACAAGTTAAGGAGCCTTTAACCTATCTTTGGGTTCATAGTTTCAGTTTGTATTAGTGTTTATTTTATTCCCTGTATGTTTCCTCTCCCATTCTCTCGTGTGACCTCCTGTATGTCTCCATGTTTCCCTGTGTAGATATGGTTCTCACTTCTTTTTTTTAATTTTTGGAGTTACTTTTCTCAAGTGTCTTTGATGTCGTCATCTTCATCTCGTTACCCTGTTGTGTCCTATTTCCTTGTGTATTTCTGGTTGTGTATGCCTGTGGCACTTTGGATTTTACCACTTTATAAATGAACTTTGTTGTGGAGCTTTTGTGTATCGGTGTGAATGAGTGGGTTGCCTTTGGTTCACTCATTCTGTTTCCTGTAAATCTACATTAGGGGCCTAATTCCATGTTTCATGTTAGTGTTGATCTTTTTTTTTTTTCACGTTTAGTTTCAGTTTTATCTCATTTTCCAGTTCTACTTTTATTTATTGCTTTGATTGTTTTTAGCTGTGTTTGCTTTGTTTCACATGTGCATCATTTTCCACTTATTTTTCATTCTCCTGTTTTGCACTCCTGTGTTTTCTCTCGAGTTTTACCCTGTATTTTGAAAAGTGCTATACAAATAAAGTTATTATTAATATTATTATTATTATTATTGGTTTTGAACCATCATTTTCTGTTTCTGCAGCACCCAAGTAAAGGCTTATTTTTCTGTTCACTATGTCTGCCTCAAGTGTTCTGCATTTGGCTCCTCTCAACACCTAATTGCAATGCTTGTAACTTGCAGTCTTTCTCTGATAGTGTTTTCTAACATGTAAATCTGCCAAATCAGATATGCAGAGCCACCCGCTGTGGTGACATCTCGTGAATAAGGGAGCAGCTGTAAGAAAAAAACCACAGTTTACACTTCAAATCACCCTTTCGACATGCTGTCCACTTGTCATGCCTCTCTGTTGGCCTCCTATCCATCCATCTGTCCAGCTGAACTAGCCAAAGACAGCTTTTCCAACACCCCAATGATAGCCTTTGCACTGTGAACTCTTAGTCCTCTTTCATAAAGCGCAAGCAAAGCCTGGCATTTGATTTTTAAGCTAAAGGGGACTCACAGAAAGTACAATCTTAACTACATTTATCCTATTTATTTTGACTCACTACCGAGTCATTTTTAAACAAAGCTAATTTAAAAAGTAAAAAAAAAATTAGCCTTTTATTTTGAAGATTGAGTGGAGGAACTGACTATGGGTGTACCTCATCTGTGCCAGTCTCCTGGTGATGACCACGCCCATACTAGACACTGCAGCAGATGTCACCTGGCCTGCATGCGAGAGACTGTCCCGTGTCCTCACATATCTATAAGGAGAAATTAGCAGTAGAAGTCAGGATCTGAATTAAGAAAAGTCACTCGCTATTGTAATATATTACATAACAGGCAGGTGCATACAGGGAGCACAAAGGTATTAATTCAGACGTAGTTAACAATAAGCTCATAGACGTCACTGGCGACAGTCCATCTGGCTGAAGCAGAACCCTCGCTCTGTCTCTAATGAATGCCTCAGGCTGGTCCTCCTGTTTCGTGTTAATACTGCTGCTCCTTGTGCTAAGTCAGGCTGTGAGGCTATTAACGGGGCACCAATCCTATTTGACACGGAAAATCCCATCCCTTGTTTCTTTGAAGAGATCCCTCTTTAGCATGTGAGTGCAGGGCAAAACTTTGGAAAATCCCTGCATCATAAAACATATCACAAATGTTTATTATTTTGTGGATATGATGAGGAACACTCACACGCTGGAGTGGCTGATGTCGTCCAGAGTTGCAGAGGCTGTGAGATACCTGAATGGACAGAACAAGCACAGGCTGACAGATTATTGGGCTGACACAATAGAGAGCCTACAACAGTCATTAGAGTACTTTTCATGGTTATGTAACAAAAGTGCACTAAGACTATGTGTGGTAAGTGATCTATCAGGACAGTGGTTTAGGTGTCTTAAACCAGTTAAACTATCAATGGTTTTCAAAAATTAGCAGACATTACTAATGTATTTGTGCCTCATATTTGTGAGGACCGAAGTGCACATACGGGGCTGAGGTCTGGACCTCTTGCCATCCTTTGGACAAGCTCTGTTTGATGTTACCGAGCGGACTCATTCCTAGTTGCCTTCTGATGTCTGCTGCATATTGTTCTTTGGCCAAAAGCACCTGCCTTAAGGTCTGAATTTCATCCTCTGTCTGTGAGAAAAAAAAAAGAAAAAAGAACAAGCTGATGTTGTACATATCAATTTTTCTTTAGAGCCAGGGTTTCTATCTCACACTGTCCCAAATAGCCCCATGAATAACTTTACCTTTGTAAGTTCAAACCGTAGAGCATCTAAGTCCTCCTCTGTTAGATCTGTGGGTGAAAATCCATTTCCCAGTATGTTCGGAGAGAAGTGCACAGAAGCCCCACCAAAACCTTAGAAACAGGGAAGAGGAAAAGACTGGATGGATAAAGTATTTAATTCTTTAATTGTGAAGTAGATGGGCCTTTGAAATACATAAAAATTAACAACAAAATACACACTGGATAAAGTGTTTACATTTAATTAAAAACACAGAAGAGAACATATTCAGTGAGAATAAAAAACCCCATCAAGAGTAATGAGGGGAACTATTAGATAAAAGCATGTAGAATGGAAACACCTATTACATAACTGTTTAGTTCCTGTTTATCTGTATGGATAAACACATAGCATGTACCAGACATAAATGTAATCAGCATTCAGAACCTCATCTAACTTAGCTAGGCCTTTAAAATGCATAAAACAACAACAAAATACACCAAAAAGTAGGTATAGATACACAGTATAGCATATATACACAGCTAATGCTATAGCTAATATAGATGTTATGGATAAAAAGCCACAGAAAAGCCTTTTATAGATACGTATGTAACTTCTGCATACTTTTAACACACTTTTTGTAGACATATAAAAACAGACACTGGAGCTGTCCTCAGTCCTGAACTAATCTCCCTCTTCCTGTATAAATAACTGGTTAATAACTAGCTGCTCGGCTACAGCTAACCTCACCTGTTGCACATTTGTTGTTGTTAGCTGCTAACATTAACCGCACAATTTCACCGAATAAACCTTTAAAGAAAATGTACGTCGGTGCTAATTTCAGGCATGGTCCCATACAGACATGGCGAGATGGTCTTACCTTGTCGGCTCATTGCTGCCAGTTTCACCTCTCAAGTGTTTGACTGGCTGTCTGCTACCAACTGTCCCCGCTGAGCTCAGCAGGAGGCAGTCAACCAAGATCACCGAGGCTGTTAATGGGCTTACACCCACACACATACACACCACAGGAACAATGATGACCACGAGCAGGATTTTTTTTTTTTTTTAC
Organism: Tylochromis polylepis; assembly: GCA_015107715.1. NCBI lineage: Eukaryota > Metazoa > Chordata > Actinopteri > Cichliformes > Cichlidae > Tylochromis > Tylochromis polylepis. The sequence goes on from VVHJ01010963.1 coordinate 8,966, forward strand.
AGAAACTTATAGCACAATTAAACCTTCCTTAAAACTCATGCAAAACACAAAGACGTGTCCTATCTAATACGACCTTATTACATATTACATTACATTATTATTATTACAAGTAGCACTGCACGTTGTCTTGAGTTTTTAACTGAAGTCAAAGGCTTAACCATCAAAACATATTTAAAACGACAAAAGAGAAAGATAATTATTATGAAGTAAAAGTACTTATGTTGTACAATAACATACATCTCCAATTCTAAAATAGCTTTTGTCATTGTGTAAATGTATATAAAAACAGAATGCGATGATTTACAAATCTCATAAACCCATATTTTATCAACAGATCACAGAAGGCATATCTCAGCCTATTCACTGTGGTGGACAACAGCTAAACTGAAACATATTTTTTTCCTTGGTTCTCAGGATGATATGAAATATTTAAACTGAGAAAATGCCCCACTTTAAGAAAAATATTAGCTCATGTTTAGCTCATTTTGAATTTGATGGCAGTAACACATCTCAAAAAACATGAGTGGAAGTTCATCAGTCCGCAAAAGCTGCATCTGTAAATTGTGGAACAATTTGTAATAATAGTCCTCAATATAAAATTGTGAAGACTTTAAATATATATCCATTTATGCTTCATGATATCATCAAAAGATTCAGAGATCTCAGGCCCACAGGTGGCACTGCATTAAAACAGGCATTCTGTCATGGAAATCACTGCATGGGCTCAGGAACACTTGAAATCATCATCTGTGGACATGGTTGACCAAGCCAGCCACACATGAAGATTAAAACTCTATCATGCAAAGAAGAAGACATGTGTGAACATCTTGTTGCTCTATGTCCTTTTAATTAGTTTCATTAAAAAAGTATAGCTTCCAAAAACAAGGATTAAATAATAAATAAAATCTATGCTCATGCACATCAAATCAAAGTTTTAAATCAAATCAAATTGCCAGTTTGAACAGTTGGGAGATGTTTTATCATAAGCATCCTGAGGTATAGTTGGAAGAATGAATGACTTGTCTCCATCTGCTGGTAAAACAATCCGCCACACTATGAAGGTAAAGGATGATTTATTTGGAAGTCGGATTACTTTGTTTTTTAGTTAAAATTCTTTTGCTTAAAAAACTTGATTTTTGATTACAGTTAGATAAATTTGTTTTTAAAACAGACACAAAATACCTTCACATGTGAGCAAAAATGTGATAACTTTTCATTTTTCAATAATCAAATTAACCGAGTTAAAAAAAAAAACAAGACAGCTGTTACTTTAGCATTTAGCATGAACATTTCATTGTCAAAATTCATTACTGAAATGATAAATTATTCTTTTTATATATGTGCAATATAGTTTAAATAAAAAAGTAATAATATAATAATCTTTTTCAAGACAAAGTGGTGTTCATGTTTCTAGATTGTTTATATTTAATATGACAGCTTTTCATTTATTTATTTATTTATTGTTGTCATTCAGATGCTTTCTTTTCTGCATGGTGAATGAAAATTTGACAGTACTTTTATGTGTTCATATACTCAACAAAAATATAAACGCAACACCTTTGTTTCTGCTCCCATTTTTCATGAGATGGACTTAAAGATCTAAAATTCATTCCAGATACACAATATTACCATTTCTCTCAAACATTGTTCACAAATCAGTCTAAATGTGTGATAGTGAGCACTTCTGCTTTGCTAAGATAATCCATCCCACCTCACAGGTGTGCCACGTCAAGATGCTGATCTGACATCATGAGTAGTGCACAGGTGTACCTTATACTGCCCACAATAAAAGGCCACCCTGGAATGTGCAGTTTTTTGCTTTATTGGGGGTCTGGGGACTCAGAACCGGTCAGTATCTGGTGTGACCACCATTTGCCTCATGCAGTGCAACACATCTTCGTCGCATAGAGTTTATCAGATTGTCAATTGTGGCCTGTGGAATGTTGGTCCACTCCTCTTCAATGGCTGTGCGAGGTTGTTGGATATTAGTGGGAACTGGTACACGCTGTCGTATACGCCGGTCAAGCACATCCCAAACATGCTCAACGGGTGACATGTCCGGTGAGTATGCTGGCCATGCAAGAACTGGGACATTTTCAGCTTCCAAGAACTGTGT
>VVHJ01010965.1:2447-14938 GCA_015107715.1 Tylochromis polylepis
GGGGTTACTAACCCTGCATTTTTTATTTTTATTTTTTTTAACCTGTGAGGATAAGACAGTTTAAGTACAAAGCACAGCTTTTAACAAAGGGACATGTTTAGATAAATAAGAGGCATGTAAATACTGATAGCTTCTCAAAATCCCTTTTTTTTTTTATTAGGCCTGTACATATAGTATATACATGTGTTTTAATAATGTGGCCATTAGCCTTCATAATGGTGATCGTTTTGGAAACAGAAGAAGAAAGGAAGATCAAAAACTGAAGAAAAACAAATGTTGGGAAAAGCGATCACAGAAATGGAAAGACAGTCAAAGCTTTAGTCCCATTTCCTTTCAGCCACCCACTGTGATGGAAGTGAAACCATTTCCTTCTTGTTCTCTAACACTAGACAAAGACTCAGTGGGTGAGCATGAAAAACATTTTAAATCTTTTTACTGTGCATATTTACATTATCCAGGCTCTTGATGTTAACGGCAGCCCAGTGGTGCTAGTCTTTAACATTTTAGGGACTGAAGAGTAAACAACAAAGCCCCGAGAGTTTACCATCAGTGCTGGTAGATTTTGATCTCTTTGAAATGACGATGACTTTTAAACCTGCAAACTTTAGTGGGATGGTTTCAGAAACAGTAGCATCTACCAATCTGAGACGAGCCAGCTCTTTGTAGAGCTTCTAGTGTCCTTGAATGCAGTAGTCCTGATTCTGATGGGCTCATAGTCATTGTATTTACCCGGTAAGGAATATTTTTAAAGCAAATTTGTCATTTTTATACATTCTGCAAGTGGTAGTGTTTGTGTTTTTATCCCCTTTATTTAAATCCCTCCCTGTAATTGGTATTATTAGTTGTGATTTCTGCTTCTGTGCTCTGAATTGGTCTTTTTAGATGTCTTGTACAAAACCCTTTATTTTTCTCTGCTTATAAAGAGTTGATGTGATGCTTTATATTTCTGTGTATTATTGTTGTTTCAAAAATAAAATATATATCTTGTGGTGATACACGAGCCTACACGCTAAGTACGAAAGAAACTGAGGCTGGGTGGAACTAATCTTACATGACAAACTGCATCTTTATTTCTTGACTGTGCATAATTATTCAAACATCGGAACAAATCAACATTATAAATCACAGTTAGCTCAATTTTAAAGTTAAATGAGATTTGCTCGCATGAAATGTACTTAAAGCCCTTTATTAACATTTCCTTCAGTGTGGGGAATTCCTCGTCTGCGGTGGATAATTTCATACCATCTTCAGAAGCAGACAGAGACGGTAATTACAGGCCCACAGCAGCCCTCTCTTGTTTCTTTACTGCTACGTTACAAGCTAATTCAAACCATAAACATTTGTGCCGTCACAGAGGCGCGGCGTGGCTTTGAACATGAAGGCAGGCTTTGTTGTTGATGCCCTCAAGGGGAAAAGGGCCGGAACAAGCTGCTTGTCGCTGCAGAGACCTCACTGCTGTGGTGACAAATAGTTTGTGTGGAAGGACCAAAGCTGGCTCACAAAAGTCCCCTGTATGCATGCATTTGAAAGGCAGTCAGCGCAGCAGTGAGGCTTCATTATTAGTTGTTTCTTTCCGTTTGTATAAAAGGAGACAGACGAAGACCGGGGTGGGTGTCTGTCTCCTCCATAACCACCTACCTGAGCAGGAGAGGAAAACAGGCTTATGTGTGTGTTTGTAATGTGTGATACAAGATGGATTTGTGGAGACAATTAAGCTTTCTGCTAAACATCCTGTTTCGCATTTATCTGAATTATACCTGAAGGCAGATAATATAAACTAGCTTCAGGTCAAACCATGTGAAAAGCTGACTGGATTATAGAAACTAGCGAGTGCTGCTCCTGTCTGAGCACTGACAATCACTTATACGTCATGACCTGATTCAGGCACAAGTCATTTAGAAAAGAATGGAGACGTGTGAGTATAACTTAGAAAGTTTTTTTTGTTTTAATTGTCAATTTGCTGCATGTACAGAACATACAGGTGAATGGAAAGACTGTTTCTAATGCACCTTATTATAAAAGAAGAATTAGAAAAAAGATGAAAGGGCATTCCAGAGAAGATATGATAATCAAAGGATTGTACAATAGAGGCAGTAATGCAAATATAGTAAAACATATAGATATAAGTAATATAAATAGAGCAGCTTGTGAGATGTACATGGACAGTGGTACAAATGCTTGTAGTTAAATGCCAAGAACAGTCAGCAGCATCAAAAGATTTGAATGTACTGGGTCCTTGTGTGGAACCAGCTAACACAGAGTTGTGGTAGTGTGTTATAGGCCAGGGGTTAGGGAGCAGAGAGGAACAAGCTATCAACACAAGATCCATAGAGGCTGGGGTTTTCCACACCAGGCAAGACCCCAGGTCCAGGCTGTGTAAAGATGCCCCCGAGACAATCCAGCACATAACAGCAGGGTGCAAGAAGCTAGCACACAGGGCATAGAATGAACACCATAACCAAGTACACAGGAACATCTGTGCAGAGTATGGCCTGGAAGGTGAAAATGTGACTACCAAGATTGGGTGAGTGGCTCCAGCAGATCCCAGGAACAACATCCGAGATCTCTGTCCAGAAGAGCGCAGTCCACATTTTTTTAATGTGTGTTTGTGTGCGTACAGTCATGTGAAAAACAAAGCTTTCACAGGAATTAAGGTGCAAACCAAGTGTATTAACTGACCATCAGCCAGTGTGAGCACCTCTATAGAGAAACTGAAGATCTGGCAGTCTGCTGGTGTTAACATTCAGATGTGTTACCACAATCATCCCAGGAGTGAAGAGTGAATATCCAAACAAATTCACCCCAAGGTCAGACCGTGCAATGTTCAGCGAAACTACTGAGCTGCATCTCAGACTCTACGGGCCTCAGTTAGCATGTTAAAGGTTAAAGTTCATGAAATTAAAACTATGGCTTCTTTGAGTCTCGTGGTAGCACGGCTTCAGTTTACAAAAGAGCATCTGAACAAACCACAAAGAAATGTTACGTGTAGCCACAAATGTTGTGATGAGACCTTAGGAGAGCTGTGCCCACAAACCTGAATGAGTGACGCTGCAAAGAAGAGTGGGCCAAAATGAGTTTGAAATTAGTTTATATGATCTCATCACACACAGAAGATGTGCACCCAGAATGAAATGAGCACCATAACTGATTTAATAAGTGGTCAAACTGAGACAGGAATATTTTAAGGTGTACTCTTCCTGTATGTGCTGATCTTCAAAATACTGGGTCGGTAATAATAACCTGTTTTAGCTCAACACTGCCATCTATTGCTCGCACAGAATAATCACAGGCCAGAAACATTGTTCTCTTCATTTATTTCAATTTTTCTGCCTTTATTTGCCATCAAAGAGGTGGAGTGTGCACAAAAACATCACACGCAATGTAGAAAGAACGTTTTTGTCTCTATTCATGTAAAACTGATCAGGAGATTTTGCACTTAGCTGTTAAATCTTTGAACTTAGAACACCTGGACGCAGTCTGCTCGCAGGGCACGGCAAACAATGTGACTACATTAGGCGGGAACACAAAGGGCACTTACTTTGCATGTGATAAAATGCAAAGACTTATGCTGAGAGACAGCACACACAACATAATGGTGATAATATTCAGGTGTAGATTAGTGACACACTGAGGTCATTTCATTCAGATGTTGATAAGGGAAATGGATTGGTTGGGGCTGCGTGCTTACAGCTAACAATGACTAAATGAACATGAATACGTTCAGTGGAGAGAAAGGGCTCCGTACATCGACCAGCACAGCAGAAATGAGGTGTCCCGTTGATTTACGGAGACTTCGAGTTGACGAGTAGGCGCAAAGATGGGAACAGATGAGTGGCATCAGCTCCATCTCCGTGTGAAGGTCACCGTGGTGCAGGTTTCGACAGTGTGAACGTTTGTTGGTAAACAAATCCATATTGACAAAGGTCACCATTTGTTTCTAACTCTCCTTCTTTATTACTATTATTATTTTTAATCTTTTCATCTCCCTCACTGTCATGTACTCACTCTCTCCCATCTCTGGCTCCTGCCTGACTTCTTTCTACACGTTCAATGGCTGCCTCTCTCTGTAAAGAAAAGCGCAGACCGTGCTATTATCAGCGCTCAGAAGCCTCCAACCTGATTGCACGGCCACGGGTGGCTACGCCACAGCTGTCTCCGGACAGCAGCAGGTACCCAGAACTGCATGCCAGCAGAGATGGGCACCCATTTCTCCAACTGGCTGCTGTTGGCCCTCTGCCTGCTCGTCACCCTGCGTGCAAAGCTAGCCAGCACTCATCCCCCCCCCATCAGCTGTGCCACCCTATGCAGGAGAGGAAACTGTCACACTCCCTCAACTGAGTAGACGCTTCATTCAAAAGCACCTGGCCAACACTTATGTTCAGTGAAAAAAAAAAAAAGTGCATATAAAATGCTCAAATGCAAGCTGGCTGTGAGAGAATGTTTGGTGTACAAGGAAATGAGCGAAAACAGTTTAATTTTGTGCCTCGAAGCAATTTTCTGCTCCTTGTCGCTACTTGCTTTTTCTGCCAATATACTTCAGTTTGTCTCCCGAAGCCAAACGTTGCATTTAAAAGCACAAATATCTGTTTGTCTGTCTCGTCCGGGGAAGTTTCTTTGTTAAACCCTTTGTTATAATTAATAAAAAGTCAATGTTACACAGTGGAAAAGAAGCGCAGGAGAGAGAGTGGGGAAGAAAAGTGGCGGGAAAAGGAGTCGGTGAGGGAAACATATTTACTGACATCCATGGGCTGTCACCGCTCTGATTAATGGTGGCTGGAATCCCTGCCTGGTGAAAAGGTGTTGTTGGGGTGTAGAGAAAGCCCAGGCTCTGACCCAGAACTAATAGCATTCGACTTGAACAAGCTGTCCAACCTGAGAGAGTGAGTTTCTGCTGCTGCCAGTGTGGGCTGGAAAGAAGCTGAAATAACAAAAGTCAGAAATATGGAGGGGGGGGGGGTAGGTACTGCATCTAAGTTTACACTGCAGCCTTTGAACTTGGAACAGCTGGCCTCTTTGGCAGGTGTCTGGACTCACTTTGGTCCTAACTTAATGCATGAGGAATAGTTCCTCAAGTTTTGAGCAACAAATTAAAATTTTTGATACTTGGGAATTAATCATTAGACACCACCTAAGGCTGAAAGAAAAGGTGGTGTGAAGGCAATAACATGTAAACATGCAAACTCTTTCAAAGCCTGATTCTGATAACCAGTATTCTCATATGTCAACAAGATGAGTTGAGAACTATACTTTTTATTGCATGGCAAAAATACATTAAGTTCACAGCTTCACAGAGAGGCTGTATTGAGACATGGTGCTGTTCTGGCTTAAATGTTGATTCAGTTCAAGTCAATTCTTTTATATAGCCCCAAATCACAACAGCAATGGCCTTAAGGAGCTTTATAGTGTAAGATAAAGACCATACAATAATGCAGAGAAAATCTCGCACAATCAGAGGCCCCCTATGAGCAAGCACTTGGTGACTGTGGGAAGGAAAAACTCTCTTTTGAAAGGAAGAAACCTTTGGCAGAACTAGGCTCAGGGAGGGGGGGAGTCATCTGCCACAACCAGTTGGGGGTGAGGGGACAGGACAAAAGACACACCGTGGAAGAAATTAAAAAAGTGAATTTGCTGATGTATAAATTGTAGAATATTTAACACGTGTGCTAGCGTGTCAGCACGTTAGCACTGGCACCAAACAAAGCAAATCTGAGGCTAATGAGGATAATTAACTTTTTCAGGTTTGTGATTAGATATCCAATTATGGGTTAAATTAAACCTTCTGACCTTGACCATGAGGGCTTTTTTGTATGCTGTTGTCATGAAAGTAGAATGTGGGTTGTCTTGCTTAAATAAGCGAGGGTTTATTTAAGCACAAATACATCATCTGCATACATGGTTCAGACCTGCACCTGACCCATGGCATATGCATTAATGCACCTCAACACAGTCACAGATTCTCACTTTTGAATTTAAAGTGAGAGCTTGTGATTTCTATGAGTTCCAAAAACCAGTGAACATTTTTATTGGTTGGGGAAGTTTTCCAGTTCACCTTGGTCCATCTTAAATGGATCATACTAATATCTGGGGTTTTTTTGTTTGGTTTGTTTTTTGTGGGTTTTTTGCATTGTAGATTTGTAACATTTGTGATGCGTTTTCAGCATTACAGTAACTCCCACTACAGAATTGTATCTGATTTTAATGCAGTGCTCCCTGAAGGCCTGAAGGGTCACCGGCATTCATTAGTCGTGGTTTTTTGGCCTTGTGCAACACAGAAATCTCTCTTCTTTTGATTCTTTTAATGCCGTATATGTAGCGTATATAATGAAATCCTCTAACTCTCTGCTCTTTCATGTTGAGACATATTATTCTTAATTTGCTAAACAATTTGCCCTCACAATCTTGCAGACCCCCTCCCTGTGACAGAGTCAGTCCTTTTGCTTTGGAAGATTCCTTACCAATTGAAACAACTTGAAAGTAGCAGCTGTGTCCAGGTTGAATTCTCTAAATGATGAGAAAATGTGCTTCCTTTCTTATGTCCTTAAGATCGTGATGAATGGCCTGTCCTTTAAGAAAGAAAAGTAGATAATTAAGTTTGCCAGACTAGCAAATACTGTACTTATATTCTCTTAGTTACAAGGCAACAACATATTTTCCTAAAGTCCTTATGAATTCTCCTTTCATCTTGCCTTGACCTCATTGAGTAACATACAATGTGGAGTGTTTAGGAAAAGACAAAGAATGCAATCATTGTTTTTGGTTTTTTTTGCCTATTTAAATTCAATCCTAGCCTTGCAGGGATATAATCTTTTACATCTATATGTTTTTGGACAATGACATGTTTTTGTAATCTTTCCTCTGTACAGCACCACAGAGTATTTTAAGTCAAACAATCTGTATGCGATTGAAGTATTTCCAGCTTTTATTCAAGGATCTTCAGTTCTATTTCATCCTTAGATTTATATTACTATGTTGAATCACTGCTGATGGACTTAGATGTTTGCATTTATACTTGTGTGCTGTGTGAAACTGAGCTGTTCATGTTGGTCTTGGAGTTTCTTTTACTTAGAAGCAGGAAGAGAAGACTTGAGAACCGAATCCGAGTCTGTACACAGGCTCTCAGAGCTGTGGAAATGAGAAAAACAGCAAAAGCTGAGCTATTATATTAGGAAAATTAGTGAGCTGATTACAGTTACAATCAATTTAGGTTTGTTACAAATTCCTATATTACTATCAAACTGATCCATCGCCATTGTTGAAGTCTGAATTGCTCTGATGTGTACTTAAATTCCTGGGCTAATTGCACGTTAGATTACAGTGTAGGGTAACGCAGTACTATATGAGGCATGACCGTGGCCAGATCTTTGAACCCAAACCCAGAACCAATGCATCCCGCTCTTGATTTTTTCCACAAAGGTTTATTTCACACAAAGGTAATTTGACAAAGGGCATTAACAGAGCTCTGGGAGAATGCACGGGTCATGGAGGTGAGTCGTCTACGAAACAGGTAATCCCAAAACCGTCCAGAGAGAATTGTCCACAAAGATGAGAAGTGACTGATCCAGATTGCTTGATTTTACAGAAGCAGATGTCCAGGAGCGGTTTGGGTCCACAGGGTTATGACTGGAGTGGTGAGTATTCAGTGAGGGTCCAGTATGATGTCATTGGCACTGCCTCCCTTACAGTTTAATGTTTTTGAACAAAGCACTGGGACCGTTAAATTTCTGTATTTTGTCTGAAGGCATTAAGTGAGAATTAGGACTTGGGAAGTGAAAGCAGCCATAGCTACCTCCCTGTTCTCCTCCCACAAAATGCCACATAAAAAGGGTCTTCGCTTCAAACAATCTGCAAAATACTTGCCAGGAACATCATCCTGCCGAGGCTGTTTTTTTGCTGAGGGTAACAGCAAGCCCAACAGCTGGGACATAATGAAGCTTTCAGGCACTTGTTCTCCCATCGTGTAGCACCAGCCCCTGTCTGCTTCCACCAGATGTTCCCTGCTTTCCTTCCAAAAGGCTCTGCTGCCAAAATGGGCATGAAAACCAGCTAACTCCACAGTCAGTTCATGATTGTAGGGTGATAGTTGGGTTAATTGCTTGTTTCGTGTCTACTGGGCGGTGCCCTGCCACTTTGTTGTCAGCTTGTACGTAGCTGGGAAAATTAGTTTGATGGTAACCCGAGCTGCTGTTGTCAGGCTCTTTGGTCCGGAGTCAGCTGGGAGCAGATAAATCCGATGTTATTGATTTACTTTCAGGGGGGAGCTGCCATTATATAACTATATTGTCTGAGTTTTGATGGAGGACGTGTCACTGTGTGTCCTAAAAAAGCACACAGTCCTCTTTTCCACCAAATCAAACGAAGATGTTAGGAGGACATGGGCACTGATCAGAAGCTGCTCACCTCCTTGGAAGACTCAGGAATATCTGTTCACCAGCTGCACAGTTGTAGGCTCAAGAATCTCCACCTGCAATAAAAAAGAGGCTTCTGAAACCTTATTGGAGGTTCAGACAAGTTTATATCTGCACATGTTTGGACATCAGCAAGCTCCCATATGCAAACAACCAAATTTCAGGTTGAAGAATTGGTCTAAATGTAGAGCTAGTTTCATCTTAATGTCTTCTGAAGTCACGGAAACACAATTTTGTCCCAGTGTGTGCATGGATGTACCAGTCTGCAGTGCATTTCCTGTTAATTGCTTCCTCTGATGTAACCCTTGCCAGTGGAATCATGTTGCAGGCTCACTGAATTAATTGAGACTAGATGTTACATATGTAATTAAATGAACTCGTATCATTTATGCTTCGCTCGGTTCCTGTTAAACTGGTAGCACTCGAACCTCGCTTTTCTTTGGGGCAAATGGAGAAATCTCTATGGGCCATCCTGTCACTGATCAATGCACATGTAGATGTTTAACATCTGGCAAGCCACTGGAAAGTGGCTTCTATGGCAACACTGCGTTGCCATCATCCTCCCATCATTAGCTTTCACCATTGCCCCAGGGTTCATAATGTCGTTAGAGATGCAGAAAAGTGGCATTACATGGCGTTTCCCAGCTCCTTTTATTGAAGAAGCCTGCTATGCAGCCTGCTTGTCCTATTCCACGGACACCACAGGGAAATAAGACATGAAGAGAGCGCACAGACGCGAGGTTTAAAATTTCCTGCATCAAATCTATTTTTTGGGGTGGGGGTGGGGGATTTAGCAAACAGACAGGGTCACACAAGCTAGTGGAAAAAGCTTTTACTGCACTGCTGTAATTTCTGAGGGTGCTTATGGAAAGTGGACTATAAAGGATTTGATGTTGTTGACCCAGTTGGCGCACGCAAACGTCAGTACTGTGGACTTTCGGTCCCTCTTTTACACCCAGAGCCTCGGTCCTCTACATTTCCTACTAACAGCCCAGAAACCGGGCCATCGCTGCACTAGTTTTAATCGAATGTGCAGTCAAAATGATCAGCCACAACGACTGAAATTATGTAGTTGTAATTACAAACAGATGGGAGGCTTTATTTGCACTTAAGGCGGTGGTGTGCATGGGAAATGCAGTGTGAACAAGAATAATTAAGAAGTTAAAGTCCTGTTTTTGTTTTTTTTGTTTTTTGTTTTCCCCAAGTTGTGTTTAAATATCAACACTACGATGTACATTTGTTTTAAATTAACGGTATATTAATGCTTGGCCTGGAGCAGCCTTCACCTTCAAGCCTTGACTGTGAAGATAGAGATTTTATTTTATTTATATATTCATTTTCTGAGACTTCAGTGCGTTTATTTGTTTTGGAGGAAAGCAGCGTGTTAAGGCTGTGGTGCCCCATGCAGGAGATGCTTCCTGATACCCGAGGACTCACTGGGGAGGAGACAGCAACTCATCAACCGAGTCACACATCACTTTCTGCTTTGTGGCCTCTTTGTGGCACATATACAGGAAAGCACTGTCACACAATGGGCACTGCTAAGATTTAATATAAGGACAAGTTAGACAAATTTATGCTCATTTTGCTCCTTTATGTGGCACTCTCAGAGCTGGCCTTATATCCAGGGATGTGATGCAGTGTAAAGAACACTGCAAACTCTAGAGGCTGCTAGTGGACTTCAGACTGCATTCAACCTATTAATGAGAGCAATTATCAATTAACTTAAAACGGGCCATTTTTAATCTTTAATTTGGATTATGTGCGCACATGTTTTGTGGAGCCATATGGAGCACTTCGTATTTTCTAAATATTCGGATATCTTAATTATGCAGCTTTGTCTCAGAGTGCTTTAGAGTAGCTGCTTCATTGCTCAGGACCCCAACTGTTTGCAGTTCACTTGCTGTCTGTGTACAACAGAGGTCACCAGAGGCTGCTCCTGCACGTGAAACCAGCACATCTGCTACGTCCCGAGCTGCGAACCAAATTTCCCAAAATGTGTTGCAGTTGTGTTTGTTGTGTAGTGTGTTTCCTTCGGCTACCATTCTGATTCAGCAAGCTGGCAAGTGCAAGCATGCTTTATTTATGATGCTTGATTTTCATGTATGACAGTTTTGCTGAGAAGAAGAAGAAGAAGAGGAAGAAGGGAAAAAGTTCCTCCTCCCCGTCACCCCGTGTTTCCCCTAATGATTTTGGAGCTGGTTTGATGTGAATCCGCGCCAGAAGTGTCACTTAGATGAATCACTGTTAGCCCAAGCTGGCACAGCTCAGCACTGGTGACAGAAGGAAGAATTCCATGTGGATCAAATAAATACAGATGTGAAGTAATTAGATGTATTCCCAAGAAGCCCATCGCGGGCATGTTAAAGATGGTAGGGATCAGCTTTCCCACTATAGCAGCTTTTATCAGTTTAAACAGGAGCAGACTCTAAGTAGGTCACAGCCCAGGAGCTGACTTTTATTTTGGAGGGATTAGCAATAGAGGTGGGCAGATCCATCCTAATATCGATACTAATGCTGGTATCGGTACTGAATCGATAATAACGCGATAGGATCGATACTGTTTTTAATCCTCCAATTTCAATGTTTAGCCCAGTTAAATGTGTTAAATTAATTACTGGAAATGACAAAATATACATCAAACATACACTATGAAAAATGTCTGAACCTTTTTGTGTTGGCTATCACGTGTATTTTATTCATAGCCTGTGGCACATTAAATGACAGAAGCGGACCCAAAGTGCTTTAGGGACAGGCACATTTACATTTCAGGTCTACAAATCAAACAACAGCAACAACAACAACAACAACAAATTTCAAAGTACACGGAAAGCTGAAAAGATGTGTTTTGTTGAATTAAGTAACTATTGCAGAAAGTAAAAATCACAGTGATTTACCGGTCATTAAAATATGTTTAGAATTTCTAAATTATGATGACTATGCTCTCTCCTGCAAAAGCTGCCTTTATAGGTTAAAAGTATCAGTACTGGCAATACTGGTCCTGTCTTTACTTGGTGTCAGATCAGACCAAAATTTAGAGTAGCACAGCACTGGTTAGCAACAAACGGGCTTTTATGTCTACACACACTTTCAAATTTTTCAGATTAAGCAAACATTATGTTAACAAATCCCAAAAGTTTGTTAAGGTGAAAGTGTAAAAGCATAACTAAAGCTCATGAATTAGTATTGTATTGCTAAATCTGGCTTTATATTTAGTTTTTGTCACCGATGGCTACATTTAACCTCGATTCAAATAATATGAGACAGATTCTTATATTTTTAAAAAAAAATTGTTTTTACACAGTCATCCTACAGGGCCTGACAGAAAGGAACAAAACACAGTGAAAGGCATCAAACTCCAGGAAATGTCATTGAACACAGAAAGATATGGACCTGTACCCAGCCCACGTATGGCATTTCTATAAAATCAAACAAAAGCCATTATCAATTCGATTCCAAGAATGAAGCAAAGTACAGTATCCTGATGGCCCTGAACAGGTTGGACTTAGAGGAAAAATGCTATTGCTTTGGTGCGCTGTAATATTGTGAGCGGGGCACCACATCTGGGGTCGGGTGGGGGCCCTCCACCAATTTATGTAAAACACTCTTTGATCTTCAACCTAAAAACACATTTGAGAAAATCGCTGCTTTAAGTGCAGCATCTTATAACAAAGGCGGTGTACATTTGCCACATAATACTGCCATTACAATTAATGCCACATCCCTGTGAAATTGAACCCCACTTTTTTTTCTTTTTTTTCCTGCTCTCGCAATTATAGGCCCCTTCAGGAGGGGACGTATTTATGTCCGGCAGTTAGCAATGCATTGATTTAATACGTTTCTAATCAGGACATGCAGCTCCGGGGCCTAAAATGTTAATTTTTCCTGCTGCTTACAAAGTAGCCTTTGATTTTCTGTCATGCCAGTAATTACAGCATTTTGCCACTAGACAGGGGGAGAGCTTTGTCTCGTCTAATTATGAGGTAATCATTGCTGTAGTGCCAGCATGTTGTTCTCACCTTTTTTTTTTTTTGGTTAATACTATTTTGATTTTATTTTTACAGCTTCCAGCTATTACCTTCCCTT
>VVHJ01010976.1:1309-17785 GCA_015107715.1 Tylochromis polylepis
GTGAAAAAAAGCCCCCCCCCCCCCCCCCCCAATAAACTTTGGTAGAGGGGGGGATTGTCCCAACTTGCACGTGGTACAATGCAGTCAGACGAGTACTGTTTTGGAAACCACCAAACCCAGACTTGTCTGTCTAGCAATCAGATGGACAAGTGTGATTCATCACTCCAAAGAACACGTCTCCACTGCTCTAGAGTCCAGTAGCGGTGTGCTTTACACCACTGCATTCAGTGCTTTGCATTGCACTTGCTGATGTAAGGTTTGGATGCAGAGGTGGCAAAAGTATAGACATTCTGTAAAGGTGCTTATGTTAAAAAATACTCTGGTAAAAGTTTGATTCAACTTCTTGACTCAAGTAAAAGTGAAAAAGTACAGGCTCTAAAATGTGCTCAAAGTAGCTCTTTTGAGGATGTTTCTACCAGCTATTTTTGTGAAAAGCTGACTGAACCTCATGTTATATTAATAGAATAAAATTACATTAGCATAGCATGGGAATACAAATGGGAATGCAAACTTTATTTCAGTCTAATGAATCCTAATGATTGTACTCAGCTTGAATCAGTTATGTAGACCATGAAGATGGAAAACAAAAGTAAAATCGGTCATAGTGGCTCAGCACAGGGAAAAGAATCACAACTGACAAAATTTTTTATTGTGAGCTCCTGTAGGTTTTCTTAGTGTATACATTGTGATCAGCTGATCTGGCCTACTGCTGCTGCTATGAGGTTTACTGCTCTTTGTGGATTTACACAACTGAAGTCAACTAGATGTAAGCAGATGTTTCATGAACGGTCTTGGCTGATTTCCATCCTATACACTGACAGTATACTGTTTATACTAGATGGTATAAAGTAGCTATGAAGGTGAATTTCAGTGAATGCCTCTCAGCTAAAATTTATTTTTATCTTTGTTGCCCTTTATGTAACCTAACTCCACCCAACACACTGTCCATCACACTTCAGCAAACTAACCCATTTATACTGCAAAATATTTTCATGCAACCTTTAAACAACACAAAGTTAGTAAACATAGTCTGTTTTGCAGGATGTCTCTCAATTTAAAATAACATAACTTCACATTAAATACAGATCCAATATTTGATTTAACAATTGAAAACTTACATTTAAGCTTGTTTCCAGTTTATCAAATACCACTGAGCAGTCCTTACGTTTAACTATATGTTCCTTTCCTGACCTGTCTTTCTTTCTCCATCTCTGAGTGAAGCTAGCGCTCATTCTTTTCTCTCTCTGGGAAATACAGGAGCTGGATCTTTGCTGGCTGGCAGACAAATTGTGTGACAAGTTGCACACATGGCCATGGAAGTGATTGGACGGCCTGAATTCAATGACTTGGATGGGTGAGTGAATACTTTCAGCAATATAGTATGTCACAGTTCAACAAAACTTCACCAAAATTCTGCTGCTGTAAGTTAACCTGTGCTGTTTTCTTTTTTCCTCCTGAGAAAAATTAACCATTAAGTACCGTCCCACAGATGAACCCCACCCACAAGTTGGCACCAGCTCTACACAGTCACTGGGCTGCATCTCCATCCTACCTGTAGAACTTTGTATTTGGCCACACATAGGACTTTTGTCATCTTTTCTCAAACTAGTCTCTTGTTGGCAGGGCATATGATCCTGCTTAAGGAGGCCACTGCCATCAGGTGACACCAAATCCAGAAACTGTGAGGTAGGTGTCTATTAAATGTGTCAAAGTCATGAATGTCAGTATTGATGCCAACTTTATTTCTATAGCACATTTAAAAGCAACAAAGTTGACGAAAGTGCTTTACAAATTAGTTAATGAACACGATGGGTTATACCATAGGTTCCCTTAAAGAGAGAATACCACTTTATACCACAATATGGCTTTTGCCATAGTGTGCCTTAAGCTGTATCACCTCAAAAGGAGCTACCTCTGAAGCCACAATCCGCTATAAACCTTTTTTTTTAATCTATAATGCAACTCAAGAACAGATGAGAAACAAAGTCATCTACCAGTCTGGAAAGAGTTAAAAAACCATTTCCTTGTCTTTGGGACTCCAGCGATTCACAGTGAGAGCCATGAACATGAACAAACAGAGAAAACTTGGAACAGTGGTGAACCTTCCCAGGACCGGCCAGCCTGCCAAAGTCACTCGAGGAGCACAATGACAACTCATCCAGGTTGTCACAAAAGAAACCAGAACAACATCTAAAGAACTGCAGGCCTCACTTATTTCAGGTAAGTCAGAGTTCATGATTCAACAATAAGAAAATGACTGGGCAAAAATGGCATCCATTGGAGAGTTGGCAAAAACCACTCCTGACCAAAAAGAACACAAAGACTTTTGGGAAAATATTCTGTGGACTGACAAGACAAAAGTTTAAGTTCTGACATAAATCTAACACAGCATTTCATAAAAAGAACATCAAAGCAACAATCAAACAGTGGGTGAGGGTGTGATGGTCAGAGGATTCTTTGCCACTTCAGGACCTGGACGACTTGCCATAATTGATGGATTTTCTATTCTCTACTAGAAAAATCCTAAAAAGAGGATTCGGTTTGAAACATGCCAAACTGGTCTGGCCACCAGTTTGTGTCCTAAAGCTCAAGCTCACTTGGTTTATGCAGTGGGACAATGATCTGAAACATACCAGCAAGTCCATCTCTGAATGGCTCACAAAACAACCGGAAGGTTTCGGAGTTACCAAGTCAAAGTCTGGACTGAGTCCGATTGACATGTTTTGGCATGAAGTTAAACAGGCCGTTCATGCTTGAAAATTCTGCATTGCAATTTGCAAATTCTGTAAAGAAGAGTAGGGCAAAATCCTTCCACAACGATGTGAAAGACTCATTGTCAGTTATCATAAATGTTTGCAATGTTTGCAGTTCTTGCTGCCAAGGGTGGCACAACCAGTTGCTACGTTTAGGGGTTAGGGTTCATCCTCATGATATAAATGAGAAGACAGTTCATCATGCAGTGTCACAGATTTCTCACTGGACTAACTGACAACACTACTTCTATCTTGAGGTGTCAACCTGTCAACCGAGAATGTGTACTTCTTAGTGTCAAAACTTCATCAGCAAAAGAGGAAGAAGGGGTGATGGCCCAGAGCATCAGCTGCTCAGCTCCTTTTCATTATGGTTTTAGGAGTAACTTGTCAGAGCAATAAATACACACAGAGCAGAGCCTGGGACACCTAATATGTTGAAGGATGGCAAGAACATCCCTGCCCTACAACTATGGCAGTGTAAGAAAATGAGTGAACATCTGACATAACTGGAGTAGAGCAATGACAGATAAACAACAATAAACCTCTTGCTGTATATTGGTACTAGAAATATAAGGTCGCTGGGGTCAGAGTCCCCAGAAGAGACCTAGTGTCACCTAGATGGAAAAGTACACCACAATGATGGTTCTCACTTAGGAGGTCTGTCTTCTACCTTTTGGACTAAATGCTGTATTGCTAGCCTCCTGATTGTTGTCTGAGTAATATTTGAATTTCCGTGGAGTATCTTGAATTTTCAGCTTTTTTAGTCTACACAAGACCTCTCAAAAACTTTACAACTAGGAAACCAGCAACCACAATTAATACAGATTTTTCACATTCATCCATTATTTTATTGAGCGTCTGTGTCATGGATCTGGAAGGATGCGTCAGGCTGTATGTAATTAAAGCTCTAATATATGTAGTCTGTGAGGTTTGTTTACACATGAAATTTGCAAAGAGGGTTACCAAAGATGATCCTACTGTACTTTGTCATAACTGTGTGCCGTCACATGGTGGCAATGCAGTATAATCAGTGATGCATGGCCGGCATTGGTACCATTACCGTCTCTGTTTCTGCAGATAAGAATGTTTCATGACACAGCTGTTATCCCTTTCCTCTACGCTGGATGTCACTATTGGATCGGCTGTTTGTGCAAAACTGCTATGCTGACCTTCACATCCCCTCCCCCCATCTGCCTGCCAGGTCTGCACCATCATGTGTGCTGAGGCAGAAGCATGCATGTGTGAATGAGGCTGTCTGCTTCTCCACCTCCTCCCCGTCTCTCTCCTTCACCATCCTTTGCGCTGCATTTTCCTGCGGGAGACTCGTCCCTGTGGCTGAGGCTGTCACAGCCATAACAGCTTTAGCATCAGCATCATTTCCTCATCTGTCTCAGCAGCATCCGCTCCATCCTAGAGAGCATTCATTTTTCACAAGCATACTCGCACTGCCACGCAGCGCACACCCCCTTTTACCTCTCTTTCCTCTAGATTTTTAACTCACATCCTAGGTTCGTTTACCCTGCCGCATCTCCCTCTTCCCTTCTGCTCAACTCAACAGTCCCCCTCACCACCATCCACTCTTCCCAAGCACCGCTCAGCAAAAAGCAGGCAAGCTGTCTCTTCTTCCTACAAAAGCGTCTCTTAGCTGGACAGCTGGTCTTCCACTGTCCCTCTGGAGGATGATCCTGTGGATGAAGACAGAGGAGATGGCCCTCGGTGAGCTGCTAGTGAGACTGAGGACCGTCACCCAAAGCATAGGTGGGTGACAACGACACAATTGAAAGCAGCTCTTGTCCCTGGTCATTGTATTTTTTGCTTGCTGAGGATGTTGCATGTTGTTCTTAAACATAGACATAGGTGAAAATGCTATTACTAAAATGTATGCAGGCACAGTAAGAGACACATTATTCCTCTGCCTTGATGGAATCCAGTCCAAATGGAAATCAAAACAAAAGCAGCTTCCAAAGCCAATGCACGATCATAATGTCAAAGCGTTTTCTATAGGAAACCACACAAGCTTGAATGTGCTGCTGTTCATGATCATTCTGCCTCAAGCCACGCAGGTACTCAGCCAGAATACGATTTTATCTTCTGAACTAAAATGTGGTTCATGCTGACATGAAAGAGATATTAAAGTATTTATAACACAGATAGGCAGAAAAACTATTGCATGAAAAGCTTTCTCATTTTTTTTTTTTACAGAAACGCAGGCTGTACACAGGGTGGTTTGTGTTGTGATACAGTACCTCACTGACCCCAATTGTAGTACTCCACCCTAGACAACTACAGTGTGTGGAACATGTCTGATTAGAAAAAGTGTTTTTAAAAAATGAGACACAATGACCTTCCTCTGTAACTGTGGAATGATTATTAAACATAACCTTTTCATTTCCAGTATTCACACGGTTTCTTTTACTGATTTTGCTGTTAGGTCTGCCCTCCTGAGCTCCCCTCGTGGTGTTTTTGTTTTTGAGGTTGGAAGCCTTTTTTTTTTTCTACTGTATATGTGACGTTCTCCTGCTTTTGCAGCTTCTTGATTTATAACCACCAAATGAAGGACAGACGTTTCTCCTGTGCTAAACTAATGCCACTGATGTGATTTGTTATCTTTGCTTCTGGTCCCTTTTGATCCATTTATAGAGATCTCCCCTAATCCACTCACTGCCAGCACACAGCCACTCTGATGAGCATGAACGCACACATGCAGAGCCTGCACAGCCTGCACACACAACCTGCCAAACACTTAAGCGTGTTAATATTTCATTTAATGTTTGTAAAACCTTAGAGAAATCTACCCAAGCGTTAAAGCTTTCAGACCTTCATTTCATTTTGCACCTGTATATGTAAAGCTACAGTGTGCATGCTGAGTGAGAGGAAATAATGTTTTACTAAGTGCATTTATTGGTTTCCCCTTTGCATGGTTTCATTTTTAAGATGGTGAAAGCATGGCAGTAGTGAGTGGGTGGACTTGACTAAGGAGGTGGGACTTGGCTATGCCCAGGCTAGAGGAATGAAAATGCACAGACTCTGAAGGCAAATCAAGAATTGCATCACTCCACTTAGCTGAAATCAAAATGAAAATAAGGTCATATTGTCGCTTTTTTTTAAAGTCTGCAGTATTATCCTAAAACTGTACAGAAATCCAGTCCCTGGTAGCTGTTTATAAAGAAGTGTGACAGGAATTCGCTGTGGCAGGAGAATGAGAGCAGTAATCGGCTCAGAGAGGAGAGTCTAACGCTGATCACAGAAGACAGCAGAGAGGAAGGGAGAGTGAGGAAAAGGGAGATTCAGGGGAATCGAGTCAGCTAAGGATTTAGCATCATCTAATCTGAAGAACTGTTTTTTTTCTTGTTGTTTTTGTCCTCCTCTGATGGATATTGCGTTATAAAATGCAGAAAACAGAAAACTGAAGTATTTCTGATTTTTTGTTCCTTTTTTTGTCCCTTGGGAAATACTGAACTCCTGCACTCCTGTCTTTTTCAGCTTCTGGTTGCTGGCTGTCTTTGCAGTGCCATTAACATGAGTGCAACACAACCTGATATAAACCAGGAAGCTCTATTTGGATCCTAACCTGTAGCTGAGTGCATTTTCCTTTTTTGGTAAAGATGATGGGTGATCCAGTTCATCGTTCGATGTAGTAAGCTGTGGGTGGGCAAGAGTCGTTTTTTACAGCTTATTCTAGGGAGAGAGAAAATAAAATATTGAGGTAAATGTTTTGTTTTAATTTTGTTACCCGGTATCAAACACAAATTATTAATTAAATTGTTGCGAATTACACTTATACAGGTATGTGATAATAAACCAAAATATTAGACACATTAAAACTTTGACCTGATGATGGTGCTAGAATACAGGTTAAAGGATCACCAAAGTAATCATTCTGAGGGAAGTGTGTGGGTGTCTGTGTGGGTGTGTGAGCCTTTATGGCAGTTCATCCAATACTTAGATGTTCACTCACAAAATCACAATTAAAGAAACCTGCTGTTATAGTACAGGAAGTCACGGAATCAGTAGAGTCATATGTAAACTATGAAATTTCATGGCAGTCCTTTCAACAACTGTGGAGGTATTCTAGTGCAGTAACACTGATGAACCAATCTATAGCAGCATGCTCAGTAACCTTTAATAGGCATTTTGTTTAACTGGCAGAACCATTAGTCACTTGACTGAAAGGAAAACAGTAGGTCAGTTATGAATATAATACTTACAGCCATAATCACTGGAAGCCTCTTTCTGACTTTCTAACTGGGCATTTGACCTACTTCCAGCTGATTTAAAAGGACACATCCAGTCACAGGTGTCAGCTTCTCCAGCAGTAATGTGTTCTTCTGCAGCTGGTGAAGCTTAGGGCGGCTGTGTCTTTATTTTTTATTTATCGTGCAGCACACACATGTGAGCCAAGTGGAAGAGGCTTATTATATATTATGTAGGGGAATTTATGGCTTGGAAGGAGGTGACTCTCATGAACGTTTGCTTAAAAGCAATCCATCTATCCCATGAGTATATGGTTACATTTTGATAATGGTCATTTGTAACTGAGCAAATTTTTCTCTGTTTCATTGCTGGAACAATAACTCAATAAGGAGGTGTATAAATCAAATAATATAATGTGTTAGGTTCCTTTTTAAGCTAAAGGTCAAGGGTTCATTCTGCCCTAAGCAGGCTATGCTGTTCATCCTTAAAGGCAGAGCAGGTGTATAGCCAGATGGATCCAGCAGGCAACTATCAGCTTCCAGCTAGCCCAGCCATGTTCAGAGAGATATAGTACCTAGAGATAGCAAGAGTGGTGCAGTAGTAAAAGTATTCTAAATCTATCTTTTGCTACAACTAGTCACAATTACAGTTTCGTGTAAAACAAAATCTAATGTAAATTTCAAAAAGATTATGTTTTGTTCCTGTGATCATTGTGCTGGTGTATAGAAATAATGTGGTAATGGGAATACATGGACATTATCTCTGTAACTGTAACCACAATAATGGCATGGCTGTTTGTGCAGCTGGTTATATCTGTATCTCTATATGTCCACCACTTTGGACTACACTGAATCATTTACTAAATGACACGATTTTGAACAACAATTTCAGTCTGGACCCCTGTAGTGAAGAGAAGATTTCCATCTGCAGTGATTTATATTTAGCAGTGTGGCTCTGTCCTGTGACCTTCCTCTAATGTACATGAAAACCCAGAGGCAGGAAGAGAAGCAGTAAGACCTTGACAAAGAATAGAGCATCATTATAACTTTGCACTTTAACAGACAAGAAATCATGAAAGGTGGACCTGAGGTGAAGATGGTGATTTGCTGCAACTGCAGTCAGGCTTAAAAAGTAGGCCCTATATAGGATTTGTCATTTGTGTAGAAGGGTATCAGTTGAGCCATCAGCTGATCAGCTTGGACTGCAGCTGAGCTTGACTTTGAGAAAACACTATGCTCAATTTTAGGTCCCCAGAGGATGAATCCAAATGGCTTGATCCCCGGTCAAAGTGTGTGGAGCACAGAAGAAAGCACCATTATTAATAAAGTGTACATTTGTGGTTTTTAGTTAAATCCCCTAATAACTTTTGGAGTTTTTTCATGGCTGTAGACTCTTTATTTATTTGTGCTCTTTGCAGGTTTTAGCACATCGGGTTATTACTTGTATCAAGGAGAGGAAATTTAGGTTGTCTTTTTTTGAAAACCTAAACCCTCCCAGGGGCGCCTGCCAAAGTGACTCCAAGCCCATCGACAAGTCATCCAGGAGGTCACAAAAGAACCCAGAGCAACATCTAAAGAACTGCAGGCCTCACTTGCCTCATTTCAAGTCATTCGAGTCCATTCAACAATAAGAAAGAGAGTGGGCAAAATTGCCATCCATGGGAGAGTTCAAAGAGGAGGAGGATTTGTCAAAAACCATCTTGATGATCCCCCAGGACTTTTGGGGAAATATTCTGTGGCCAAAACCTGAACTTTTCAGAAGGCTTGAGTCCCGTTACATCTGGTGTAAAACTAACACTGCATTTCATAAAAAACAAACAAACAAAAAAAACCATCATACCAACAGTCAAACATGGTGCTGGTAGTGCGATGGTCTGGATCTGCTTTGCTACTTCAGGATGACTTGCTGTAATTGATAGAACCAATTCTGCTCTCTACCAGAAAATCCTGAAGGAGAATGTCCATCCATCAGTTCATGCCCTGAAACTCAAGCGCACTCAGGTTATTCAGCAAGATAATGATCCAAATTACACCAGCAAGTCCACCTCTGAATGGCTCAGAAAACACAAAACAAAATGGAAGTTTTGGATTGGACTAGTCAAAGTTTGCACTTAAATCAAATGAGATGGTTTGGCATGACCTTAAGTGTCACAAATGCTTGATTGCAGTTCTAGCAGCCAAGGGTGGCACAACCAGTTATTAGGTTTAGGAAGCAGTTGCTTTCTCACACAGTTGGTTTACATAACTTCTTTCCCATAATAAATGAAATCATCATTTAAAACTGCATTTTCTATATACTCGGGTTATCTTTGCCTGATATTAAAATTTGTTTGATCTGAAACATGTAAGTGTGAGAAATATGCACAAAAAAAACTATGAAAACAGGGAGAGAGAGAACTCTTTCATAGCACTGTATGTAAGTATGTGCCCAAACACCAAAGGGGTAACAGAAAGTTAAGTATAGCAGGTGGAATATGTCATAAATGGGGGATCAGACTTGATTAACAAGAAGACAGGGATGGAGGGATGAGGTGGAGGTTAGGGCTGAATGTCGCTGAATAGCAAGCTGAGATTGTGTGTCTCATCCCCTGTAGGTGCCTCATTGGTATGTGAGAGAGTGTATCTCCTCTCTCATCTCTATTCTAAGCCTATAAAGTGCAAGCTGCCTTTTTGCTTGCCAGCCAAACACTCACACAAAACCCACAATTAAACTTAAATGCCTGCCAATAAGCAGCCTCCTCTCCACTGTGTTTGCTCCTCCTCAGTTTCAGACAACACAGTAACAAGAAACTTTTTAACTGTTACCATAAAGTTTATGGGTTTTTTTTGGTTTGTTTGTTTGTTGTTTGTTTTGGTGGGTTTTAGTTTTTTAAGTCTTACAGGTGATTGGTTTTAGTGCAGTAGTTTTTTGCATGACCTGTCCTGGCTGTCTGTGAATTTGATGCATGGAGGAATCCTGGGAGATAGAAAGAGGGAAAGAAAGGGCAGATTAATTCAGGAGTAGAGGAGTATAATTAGCCTGAACAGCAGAAGGGGATTTATGCTCTGCCGGCTGCCCTCTGCTTCTGCTGCCTTCCACCCTCCTCCCTTCTTGTCCTTCCCTGGAAAGCAGCACTTCTCTCAGTTGTCAATAGTTCCACTGACGATGTGTGTGTGTGGTGGGGGTCTGTGTGCGAATGTGTATGAAGGGACCTGGGCCTGTTCTCACCTCTAGTGTGAACAGTGTTTGTTTCAGAGTTTATGCAGACAGTGACTCAGCTGTTTGTGATTCTGCAAGCTTTGCGCTGTGCGGTTGCCTTGAGTCCCCAATGTGGCTCTGCAGAGGACAGTGGGCTTATCTTATATGTTACCACTGCAAACATCTCCACACAGGAGTACATGTGAGAGCATCTTTTTGTGATCCTAAGTGACCTGTACATCAAAAGAAGGATCCTTCCCATATCTGCATTTGGGAATTATGCTTTGGAGTCTGTCAGAGCTTTAAAAAGTGCAGCGAGGGGTCTCTCTCTCTGGATGACAAAGTTTGTTTGAGAGGGGTGAGATCAGCAGCCAGCTCTAATGTCTCTCCATGAGTTTCTTCGGGAGGGCGGTGAGGCATCGTTCCGGATCATGAACCGCCTCAGTCATCTTATGCAGAACTTGGACATCTCTGGACTGGGCTCGGCTTTCCCTTTCAGCCCTGCCAGCCGCAAGAACTCCTGGAGAGCCTGGGATGGTAGGACTGAGAAAAAGAGAGAGTGTGTTCTGTGTGAGAGTGAGTGTGCATGTGTGCACGTTTACTTGCAACTTTTTGTGCACATGTGTCTGTGTGCCTGTGTGTGTATTTGCGCATAATATATTTTTCATTGAAGCTCTGGCTAGAGTATGTAGGGCATCACGCCCAGAGCCTCACATACAGTGTTTCCTGTGGGCTTCCCTTGCCCCCACCCCCTCTACTTGGCTGTTTCTGTGTCTTGATGTGTATAACATTTTGTGTGTGAGTGCATGACTGCGCAGCTTAATCAGCTGCTTCAGTATCCAGCATGCACATCTCGGCAGCTGCACTGATGTTTTTCCATAGCAGCAGTGAGAAATTCTTCAGCAGATGCAGAAACTGCAGCACAGAGCAGCAGAAGAGCTGGTGCAAAGGAATGGAAACTGCTGATTAAAGCTGCTGAGCTAACAATTTGGTGTCGTCTCAGCCAGATTGTTGCCACTTTTGCTAACACACAGCAAGAAAAGAAATGGTGAAGAAAACCAAGAAGAGTGTTTCTCAGTGGGACAGTGGGATGCCAATGGTCCCACTTAAGCCATGTGAGTCAGGGGGTCTTTTTTCTGTGTTTTTCAGCTATTTTCCTGCTGATACTCTATATTAATATTTTAAAACCTTTTGTATTCTTCATATTCTCATTTCTCATGTTTCTCTTTGTGAGCTAGCCTTACCTCAAAGCTGTTAGATATTCATGCAGTGCTTGCTGTAGGTTTTACTTCTACATATGCAATTTATGCATATGCTTTATCTTGCATGATCTGAACACACAGTATGTGCATTTGTCAGTACCTGAAGCTATGAGATTTCAGAGGAAGGTTTTCATTTCTTGTCCTCCCAGCTCTGTTTAAGTCATTAGCCATGAGGAGAATTTGAGAGGGGGATCTCTGGTTTTTCAGATGTTATGTTTTGTGGACTGAGACTGCTAACTCTGATACCATGGAAAATTCTCAGGAGAAAAGATTAGCAAATGTTTTGGTGTAGTAGTTTTGTGTGATTTCTTGCATTTGTAAGTAACTCATACAAATAGTTGCTCTGCCAGTTCTTCACTCTTCTTGTTGATCAAAGTGATCTCTGCACAGCTGTCGCTGCCTTTATAACAACATTTGTAGACAGTGAAATTGTATACAGAAATACACTAATCAGCCACTTAAGAACTGCTCATTGATGCAAATACTTAATCTATGTGCCTACATGCACTGAGTTGGCAGCATTTAGACATGTAGACTTGGTAAAGACAACCTGCTCAAGTTTAAACTGGGCATTAGAATAGAATAGCCATTTATTGACATTCAAGACATACACCAGTTAGTTCACATCAGAATGACATTTCAATGCATTTACTCGCCATCAGATTGCACAATATCAATAATAAATAAATCTAAATCTAAAGGTATAAAATATAAAAATATAATCTAGGATATGTACACATAATAATATAAGCGAAATTCGTCCATATACATTATTATTGGTAGAACTTTATAGAATATTAACAAATAAATTAATTGCACAGCAATAATACTAGTGGAAAATTGCTGCTAAAATTGCATTACATTGCCCTGTTCTAACAGATGTGGAACATTTAAAGGAATTTGCCTTGTGCACAAAATGAGGAAGAAAGTAGCCAGAAAGGCTGGTCCAAGTGTTTCAGAAACTACTGATTTACTGGGATTCTTCCACAAAATCATCACTAGGGTTTACAGGGAATGATCCAAAAGAAAGGAAATATCCAGCGAGCGGCAGTTCTCTGCGCGAAAATGCCATGTTGATCTCAGAAGAGCATCTGTCAACATGTCAAACATAAAGCAGATGGGCTACAACAGAAGACCACACTAGGGGCTATTCCTCTCAGCTAAGAAGAGGAAACCGAGGTTACAGTTTGCAAGGGCTCACAAAAATGTGACATTGAGATTGAAAAAATTTTGCCAGGTCTGAATCTTGATTCCTTTAAAGATTCATTTTGGGGCTTTTTTGAGCAAAAAGGAGGGGAGAGAGGGAGAGAGAGCAAGGGAGGACATGCAGCACAGGGCCGCAGTTTGGACTCAAACCCCGCCTGCTGTGTTTTGGCCAAAAGGCATGTGGGTTCCACCACTGAGCTAAACTGGCACTCTGACTTTCGGTTTATGATGCAACATTTGAATGGTTGAGTCAGAATTTTGCGTAAACAACATGAAAGTATGATTCCATCCTGCACTGTACCATTCATGGGGTTTGTGGTGGTATATTGATATTGAAGATGTTTTCATGGCCCACTTTGCACCTTAGTACTAAAAGATTGTTTAAATATCACAGTCTGTCTGAGTATTGTTGTTGACCATGTGTCAGTGTACCCATCTTCTGATGGTTGCTCCCAGAAGGATAACCTACTATCTCACAAACCTCAAATCATCTCAAACTGGTTCCTTGAACATGACAGAGAGTTCACTGTACTCAAATGACATCCACAGTCACCAGACCTCAGCCCAGTAGAACATCTGTATGATGTGGTGGAACAGAAGATTTGCCCAAAATCGGGGGGGTTAGCTATAAAAGTTTTAACCGTTTTATGCACTGTGGTGCATTTTGTGCTAACAGTGTCTGAGACTGAGATGATCTGACTGATAGTCCAGGTGTTTCTCGGTCAGTACTCACACATGCGTTTTATGTGAAAACACAACGCAGCGTGTTTTCTTTTATTCGACCGACACTGTGAGCTGATCTGATGGACTGTGCCTTGTTTGACTATCTTGCTCACTTTAAGTTGCATAGTTTTCCAGTCTAGTGGCTTTAGCTTTGAACTTATAGTTCAAAGGCACTGATAACCTACCTTGGTCATAAAGCAAGCGCACACGTTAAACACAAAGTCTCACACACAAGCACACCAATGCAGAGGCAAGCTGCACACACTTTACACAAATATATATTCCCCAAGCCGTTTAGGATCTTCTTTTACTAGATAATGGCTGAATTAGGAGACACAGAATCAAGTCTATTAGCCATTTTTGACTGAAATGTATCTTTTGAACAACTCACTTAAATGGAATCTAAATTGCCACTTTGTATTAAGAGACAGTGTCTTTCTTTGAGAGGTCTCCTTAGAATTAAGTCTTTCAGTAAGTTTGTAAGAATGGGGTCTTTTGAGTGGAGTAAACAAGAATAGAGGCTTTGAATGGATCGAGTCAGTGAATGGTTAAATGGGGATGCAAGCAGTCTTTGAATGGGTTGGTCAGAATGGAGGCTTTGTATTTTTAGTCCACATTTCCTGAGATAAGGCAGATGCGGATCGCGAGTTTTGTTGGCGTAGGTAAATGAGCAGTGGAAGCTGCAATACCTTTCATAACGAAAGTGACACACAGCAGCGTAATGTAGAACCTATTTCCCTATTCTTGATTAGTCATAAAGAGGCATAATTACTTCCTTTTTATTGGTCAGACTGTCATTTATGTAAAGTTGGAGGCCTTTTAGCTAGTTAGATAACTGTCCTCTTAGGGGAGGTATAAAGGTAGTTGGACCAGGAGAGAGGGTGGGGTCTAGCAGTACACTGTAGCTTTTGTATACAGGGAAGGTAACCTGAGGTTGCAATAGGAAGTCACTCAGTTAATGCGTCTGCGGGCTGTAGAGCACCTGCAGCCTGAACAAGAGGTTAAATGTAGAGTCTGGCAAAAGGTAGAGTCAGAATGAGAGGGACATCGTTGTTGTGATATTGTTTGTGGCGCTACATGGAAGGAATGCTGGAGAAGAGAAGTGAAGGAGACATAGAGTGGGACTGGAAGATGGGAAGAGAGGAGATAGCAGATTTGGGCTCCTTGATGGATGTAGACATCGAGGTTGAGTTTGAGCCTGGGTTTTGCATGGAAATGGACTCAGAGGTGACTCTAGCAGGACAGGTGAGTGCAGGCTCACAGGAGTGCTCTGACAGTGAGGAAGTGGACTGGTTCGTGATTAAAGGACACACAGATGTGGGTGAAGACCTGAAAGAGGGAAGGGAAGCTGAGATTGAGGCTTACTACAGGTTAAAGGAGAATGGAGAGACTGACGAAAATGCAAACATAGATATGGAAGATCAGAGAAGCAAAGAGGAAATGATAGAGGAAGTATTGGATGCATTTTTGGGGCCAAGGGAGGAAATTGGGGTTCATGTCCGGCTCACTCTTGAGGAGGTGGAAAGTTACTACAGATTTTCTTGCCGTTGCAACTGGTTGTGTGGTAAGTTATATCATTTTACCTATTTATTCAATTTATAAAAAATATTCATTCTTCATCCCTCTCTTTCTTTTTTATTCTTGTATTACATCAACAGCAGTTTAAGTAATGGTTCTGATATCTTCAAGGGGATCTACTGTAATCATTTAGACATAATATTTTCATTCTTGGACTTAGTTTCAAATAATTCTTATTTTTCTTATACTGTGCGTTTGTACAGGCCCTCAGTTCATCCATGGTCCGAGGAAGTTGTTCAAGTTCCTCTCCTTTCTTTTTCTTCTGGAGTGTCACCTTTGATAAGAAAAGAAAGTTTAGTTCTCTCTAAAAATACCAGAAGTTCAGTGAGTGTCACAGCACTGAATTTGGACAAGGGCCAGAGAGATGAAGAATGAATATTTTTTATTTACTATGTAAACCCAGTAAATTCTAGGTGCATCTGGAGCAAAAGAAATTTTTATTAGGTGCTGAGCCACCACAAAGTGCCAGAGCAGCATCAGTGCAAGCTGGCAGAGATGCTAGAAGTTTCTGTAAAACTTCTGAAGGGATTGAACCATAGTATTATTTAATTTTCTATGCACCCAGCTTTCTACCATTTATGTCCAGACACCACTTCCAACTTATCCCCCCCACCGCACAATTTGGATATGCCCCCAAAAAACGCCACTTAGGAGCAACCAGGAGGCATCCTAGTCAAAAGCTCAAACCACATCACCTGGCTGCTTTTGAAGTGGAGGAACAACAGCTTTTCATCATATTTCTAAGACCTTCAGCTGAAGCTCTGCTGCTTGTATCATTTTCTTTTGTTCACTACCCACATAGCCATAGGCGAGGGTAGAAACATAGATCGACCAGTAGATTGACAGCGTAGCTTTCACATTCAGGTCTCTCTTCTCCACATCAGACCAGTACAGCTTCTGCATCACTGCAGATGCTGTACCAATCCATCTGTCAGTCTCCTGCGCCACTCTTTCCTTACTTATGAACAAAATCTGATATACTCATAGAGCAATTTATTTGCTTTTTTATACTAATATAATACTAATATAATTTATACTTAGTGACTGCTTGTGTCTTATTAATGGGAATGCTATATTACTAGGAGACCACACCCAGTAGGATAGAAATGTTTCATTCTAAGATAAAGTCTCAGTTTGCAGTGATTTGCAGCAAACTTTTCTCCAGCGGGGACAAGTCAGCCTAAATTTTGCCAGCAAAATGTCCAAACAGAACCATCAAGCCCCTTCACTGTAGGTCACAATGAGCTAAGATAGTTTTTTGTTTTGTTCCTTTTCCAAGGGTAAATATCACCCCTTGCCTTCCTCCAACCATTTGCTTTATCTCTCCTACTCCTCCTCCTTCATGACCCCTTAAGCACCTTATTCCCTCTTGTTGCCCACCCAAACCCCCACTCCTCCGCTTCCTGCCCCTTCCTGATCCCAACTGTTAATTATTTGAATTTTAAATTTTTTGAGTACATTTCTATAAGATCACAGAGAGGGAGTGAATCAAGTGAACAACTCTGGCAGATGAAAAGATTTCTTAACCATATAAATTAATAAGATAATAGGCAGTTTGTTTTGTTGCGCATGAATCGTGTGTG
>VVHJ01010981.1:4971-16472 GCA_015107715.1 Tylochromis polylepis
TACAGATTATTCCATTTTTTTTTTTTTTTTTACTTGCAACTTCATTAAAACCATCTATCAGTCCGATTATATGATCTAACGTAACTGATACGTATATGTGGACCTCTGTGGTCCGTCCTTAAAGATGTTGTGATCTAAAATTCTTTGTTCCAGGTCCTATTTTCTCAGCTCACCAGGCTGTAGCGTATCTTGGCCAAAGAGATGAGCTCCTGGTCTCCTGGGGTGCACATGTTAAGGCCGATGGGTAGCATCTTCTTCAGGGCAGCTACAATCAGAGACGTTTGAATGGAGTAGTATTCACCACGTCGGCGCTTGTGTTTCCTCTCCTGGTCCCCACCTGTCTACAGAGGTTAAGAAAATATAAGAGACATAACATACAAGAACTGTGAGAGCTGAAGGTAATCAGAAACTGTAAAAATGATGAT
Source organism: Tylochromis polylepis (assembly GCA_015107715.1). Classification (NCBI taxonomy): domain Eukaryota; kingdom Metazoa; phylum Chordata; class Actinopteri; order Cichliformes; family Cichlidae; genus Tylochromis; species Tylochromis polylepis. The sequence goes on from VVHJ01010981.1 coordinate 5,397, forward strand.
TATTTACCTTGATATTAAACATATCTTTCCTCTTAAATAATGGCAATAAAGAAAATGTTAAGTTCTTGAAAACTGAGCGCTTAGATCAGTTTGACACCTGAGCTTTTTGCTCACGTGGATTCTTGCACATACTGATTAATATGAGCATCTCTCTCTCATATATATATCTCAAAAAAAGTAAGGGAAAAAAATGTAATAGATCAACCAGGCTCTCAAACCAATTTTAAGTTAATTTTATAATATACTTTAGGGGGGAAAAAGGTGTTTCATCTGCAAACCATTCAAAAAGATGAATCACAACCGAAGGTGGAGTCTTTCACCATAAATCAGTTAGCAAGCAGAGTCCTTCAAAAGGTGAGAAGATTTTTTAAAAATTTTATTTTACTTCTGTGAGCAATTGAACCAAAACACCCTGAGAGTACCAATAAATCAAATGTACAGCTCAGTCAAAACAAATAAACATCGGACTTTCTCTGTGTCAGCTGGTTGAGAGGCTGCTGGACGACACGCTGTCATCATCTAGATTTTTTAAAGAGACTTTATTATGACAAAAATGTCATACATTGTAAACCTGGTGTAGGTGTGAATTTAGGAGCGTGAACTCATTGAGTTGATTTATAAAACAGCTCACATCTGCATATTTGTCTTGTTCAGCATGTGTCAAGGGGGCGATTAATAACATAATAAAAGTGCTTGTTTAAGTAGGTTTTCTTTACAGTAGCAGAACCTATGATACTGGAACATCAACAAAGGATATTCAGGTTATGCTTCTCCAAAGTGCTGATATTATAAAGGAAAGAAGAGCTACATGAATGCAGCTGAAACCCAGAGAGGGTTGAAATGTGCTTTCCTTTATCTCCAGGATTCATGCGTAAGGACAAAGGTCATCTACAGTCTTGTGAAAAAGAAAGTTGTTGAATCGTGTACAGAGATATTAACAGGATGCATAGTCCTGTGAAAACTTTCCTTTTCACACCACAGTATGATAAGGTCCCTCCCCAAAAGGAAAGAGTCTTGAATGAAAAATATTCACGTTAGGAATTCATATTAAAAGAAGCTCAAAGAATGATTCTTATCATCTGATTGCCCACATAATCTGATCAGGACTTCTGATGAGGCTCATTCTCAGCAAGGTGATAATATTTGTGGATACTTGTTATTCATTAAATCTGGTTATTCTCTCTTGTGTAAGTCTGACCTTATGACATTTTTCTTATTATGAGTTCATTCTATAGTAGGATCAAGTCCAGTAATAACATTTTCAGGTTAAGTAATATTTCATATTTTGTCATATTCAGTTATATTGTTGTGAGTGTCAGTTAGTGTCTAATTTTCTTTTTTACATCTCTGTGTTTTTTGGATTTCTATGTGTCAGCTGAAGCAGGGTGATACGAAACTAAAACTAAAGATATTTTAAAGCTGTTTTCACACACCAAGTTTCAAATAATTCTGAAACAGGAATAAATGAGTTAGTTAGCAAGTCAAAGACCCATATGCCCATCTTTACCTTGGACATCTTAGTCTTGCCTTCACCAGTTAGGAAGCCCAAATTGTTGATTTCATTCTGTACCACAAAGTTTTGCTCCTCACGCTTAAAGTTCTGGATTCAGAAAACAAAGAAATAACGTGACTGGAACAAATGAGTTAATCTTGGTATTGCATGTGCTATCATGAAAGACTGGACAGGGAGGCTTACATGTGACTTGCACCAGAGGATGAAGATCTCAGCCACCATCCTAAAGAGCTCAGTGGAGTCGCCGTCTGGCTCCTTCAGCCACCTGGACCTGGAGTGGACAAAGACACAAAGGGTGTTTAGCTGGAAGGAGTTCATATTTGTGAGATTACATCCGGGCAGGACTGGACAAACCCCCCCCTCAGTGTATTGAATTATAACACAAAGAAAGGGAAGAGAGAAACTGCTAAATCTTTGTTTCATTAACATCCACTAAATAGCATTTTAGAGATGGTGAAGTAGTTGTTTTTTTTTCTAAATGAGAAAAAAACCAAATGGGTAAGTCAGTTGTTAAGTAATTACCCAGTAACATTTCATTCTGAACATTTGTAAAATATTCAAAAATCTAGAATCTACTGTATAAATCCTCTCAAAAAACAAGCAAACAAAAAAACAAAAAAACAAAAACTAAATTAATAACCTATTCAAAGTGTGTATATATTTTGCACCTGTTGTTGTCCACATAACGAATGAGCATGGGGTAGAAAGCATAGAGGTCCCTGCAGAGCACAGCAAACTCATCCAAGATGAGCAGTTCTGCCTCCTGGTTGTCACCTTTGCTGTCAGCTTTCAGCAGCTCCTCTTCAGCCACTACCTGCATATGCAGGACATAAACAACAATCAGTTTATTAGTATAAATGTCTTCAATAATAATCCCATCTCTCCGTCCTCTCTCTGAGCAAAGAGGTATTTTTATTGTTCAAAAATGATGTAAATATACTCAAAGCTTAGAGACAACTTCATTTTTACACCACAACTCCAGCAGCTATTAATGAAAAAAACAAACAAACTACTTTAACCACAGGCATCACTTGACATGCAACTATAACGGCATGTACAGTATATTTTAAGCTCTCACCTTCACTGTCTTCTTCTTTAATTTATCCAGTGTGGGTAGGAAATGGGTTCTGAGCAGATCTGCACCAGCTTTGCAGATGATTGGCTGAGAATAGACTGTGAATAAACATCCGGAAATTATTTTCTGGGCTGAGAAACGGACATTTTCAAGAATAAGCCAGCTTTTGCAAAGGGTCTAAATCACAGTTTTAAAGAACACAGGTGAAAAGTCATCCCTTGGTCCGTGGAAAAAAAGATGTTAGACAACATCTCCAAATAACTTATTAGAATCCCACGACTGGAATATATTTACTGATTTCTCTAACAATAATACTGGGGGCTTACCGGCAATCCTCTTCATCCAAGGGGCATCATCAATGCCCAGGTTGCTGTTGAGGATCTTGAGGATATTTCCTAGAATGATGCTGAGGTGTTCAGAGGTCACCATGGTGCAGCACTGAGTATCTGGGGGCGAGTTCTCTGGACCTTTCTCCCACCAGTAGGACAGATAGTTACACAGCATGGGAAGGATTACCTCTATAACCTGCAGGAGATGGGCAGAAGGCTAAATGTCTGAATCAGGAGGCGGCAATTAAAACAGACGTGCGTGTACTGTGACATAGGTGAGATTATCAGTGCACAGCTTCCAGTGTTGATTTTAGGGTAACAGAATGTTCAGCGTTATTTTGCCAAATATGCCCAGACAAGTTATGCAAATATGTTCACCTTTATTCACCTTTAATAGTTTTGTCTAACTGACCACTTTAATCTCAGCTCTAGAGGCTGCCTTTGTATCCCTGCCATGATGCATTCTCCTTTTGAGTACACAAATTAAAGAGTTCGTTCCGTCTTTATATAATATTTAACTGTAGGGTTCGTATTTCACATTTATTCAATAACAAAGGTCTGCAACCAAAACACTGCATAGGATTTTTTTGACTGTTTCTTATAGATTTTTACTCACTGAAACCGTGAAAAATATTTTTAAAATTCCATCATGTCAGGTTTTCTTGCAAAACGCATGTTTTTAGTTTAATTAAGCGTACAATTTCCCTTTTTAAACCGAAATCCGGTATCCTATATTTGAGTCAAAAAACCATATCCAATAATGATTTCTTACATTAATTTAATATTTCTAAGAGTGAGACTCAAGAGAAATACAAATAGAAAATGCGAGGAATTGAGGGAGGTCAATAGGAGGAAGGGGGTACGGTGGGTTTGGCGGTGTGAGGAGCTCAGATGATCATGTCCCAACAGGTTTATCTTGTTCATAGTGAAAGGTAAGGAATCTCAGGAAAAGTATGCATAGTTAATTGTAATAAAATATAGATTTTTTTCCATTGCTGTTGTGCTTTTTTTAACGTAAACTCCTCGTGTTTTGCACAAAAACTGTACGTGATGGAGGGAAATTGAGATCATTTTTGGATTCAGCACCCTAAAAAACATAAAATTTACCAAAAATATCCCATGCAGCTGAAAAACTTTTTGTTTTGCAGACCTGTGTAATATTAAATAAAATACCAGCTGATTAAAAGGATAGTTAACATTTTATTTCACTTAAATTATCTCAGGCAAATTATTAGACTTTAAAGGTAAAGTCAAAAATGTAGCTGAGGCTGAGATGTCCTGACTTACAGTCCTTTATATGTTTCACATTGGATTGCAAACAATCACATATCACATATAAAGTAGTTAGCACTTGCAATAAAAAAAAAAAAAAATTCCAAATGTTTGTTTAATAATATAAATATCCCATAAACTCTTCTGACCTGTGGCATGTCACTATAGCGAGCACCAGACTCTGACACATCATTGACGTCTTTGAGAAGTTTGTCAAGACGAGGCATCTCTGGGCACATCTCCTCCACTGTGTCAGGCATACTCAGGACTAGAACAGAAAAACAATCACTGTGATTAGTCACAGAGATTATATCTAAAAACTGGCGTTCTTAAAACTTAAGCCAAGTTAATAATAGCATATGTTTATCAGAAGACAGTAAACGGTAACAATCAAATTAAAATAAAAATGAGGATCAGGTAGATTCTTACTGGCTCGCTCTCGGGGGGTCTTGGTGTTGAAGACTGAGAGTGGGTTGTGAGCGTTTAAATGAGGCTCCAGGAAAGCTACAGGCATGGCTCCAACCAGAGTCGCCAGGCTCTCCCCCAGTGCTGGCAGATGCCTATTTATGATACAAATCAACATGTAAATTTGCATAATGTAATATTACTTATGCAAAATAAGCACACAGATAAAGACACTGGTCAAAATGTACAAGAGTGAGGTGGAAGATTTTCCGGGTGCCAGATATGGGCAAAGAAATATTTCTTTGGTTTGTGTAAGGAATTTTTTTTTTTCTTTTAAACACTTTTTTTTTTTCCTACTGGCATTCACAAAGTTTAAAACGTCATCTCTGTTATTTTACAGTTTGACTTGGCTGAAAGTTTCTCATTCAGAGCAGCTTTTTAAGATGTTAGTTTTGGAGAACAGTTTTCTATTTTATTTTAAATTTCTATTTATTTAGTTATTTATTATTTTCGGTAGATCAATATTAAGTACAAAAATGTGAAATTTAAGTCAGTACCACTACAACGATAAAGTAAGAAACACCATGAAAAGGAGAGCCTTGGGTGGAGGTGGGTTGCAAAGTGGCTTGCAGATGCCCAGCAGCTGTGCCAGACTAAAGGAGCTATGAAATTATCAGCTGGATCCAAAGAAAGCTGTCAGCTGATGTGGACTGACTTCAAGATCAGGTGATATTCCATGATTAAGGTTGCGACTGGCTTAATGGCAGCTTGAACTTAAACACTAGGCTTGATTTTTGCCTTAATTTTGTAACAGATGCCCATTCCCATAAAATGTGGCATATAAATCAAAGTAAATCGTTAAACAATAAAGTATTTAATAAGTTCTAAAAGTGCATACAGTATGTTAATAAAAAATCTTGTCAGCCATATCATACTTACCTGTGTATAATACCGATTTTCTGTATTAGAAAAGTTTTGCCTCCTACCTCTCCACAAACAAGTTCTTTCCTGTTCCCAGAGAGTACAAACATGTCAGAATTCTGTAGCAAGACAGCTGGACGTCATCCACTGAAACAAATAACATACATCCATTAAACATCAGCAAAAAGAAATGAGAAACTTTGAGGGGAAATCAGTACTGAAAATGGAAAGTACATTAGAAAATTCCTATTAGAAAATCCTTTCAATAGGAATTCTGTGCAAACTGGGAATTTAAAGAAGGCTTTTTTTTTCTAAATCAACCGTTTCCCATCCCAGTTTTGTTGTATTTAACTGTATTTCGTTTATTCTTTTCACTTTTTTCTTAGCCAACTATGCTGAATAACTACAGTATGAAAAAATAAAAACTATTCCAATAAAAGTAAAAAACACAGTAGAGAACAGCAAACACTGAGCATGGAAACTCACAAAGCAAGTCCACTCCAAACTCGTATGTTTTGATATGTTCAAAGAGGGCAGTGAGGATAGGCAGCAGTGCCACGGTCACATAGTTTATGCTTTGACTGACGCTCTTCATCTGGGCACGGGATTGCATGAACTTTCCCAGTTTCAGCATCTCCAGCAGCTTCTCCAAGTCCTCTGCTGCATTCTCAAAGAAAGTCTTTAACCCGACTTTTACCAGCTCCGAGCCAGTCTTCATCACTGTTCTGTAGGGAGGAGGGAAGGGAAAGGCTAGTATGCATCCAAAATACTGTTTTTTTTATTTGTTAGTGGTTTAAAAATAATACATGTGTGTTTTTTATTGAGCTTTATTGCAAGTCTTAGGAAGCAATACGCACTTACCTGGTGTCAAGTGAGTGAGTAAGGATGTGCAGACAGCTCACCATCATTGCTGAATCACTTCCTGTGGGATATATTTAATGTAGATACTTGAAAGGATTGCAAACAAAAGGCACACAAACATATGAACAGAAGCAACCTTACCAAAGAGAGAAATCCTGTGTCTGACAAGAGCTGCCAGCTTACAGAACAGACTGGAAGAGAAAGGAAGTAAGAACGAAACCGAAGAAGATGTTAGGAAAAAGCAACCAAGTGAAAGAAAACAAGAAAAGGCTTTATGAAAATATAAGAAAACACACTGATCAGCAAAAACATGATGACAGTACCTGGTGACCATCTCCTTCTCTTTATTGGAGGCACAACCACAACTGCTCAGGTTCTTGCTAGGTGTGGACAGGAAGTACAGACAGTGGTTTTTAAATGTTTGATCAGTCAGAGGAAGCAACACCTGGGGAGAAGAAATAAACACTTTAATTAATAAAAATTTAAAAAAGTAACTACAACAGCACATCAGTGGCTCAGCTGCAAACAGAGCTCCCAACCTTGGCAAAGAACTTGATTTCCTGGTCATGAGGTGATTTGTCCGTCTTCCCACTGGTGGCCATCGCCTCTGGATTAACAATGTTGAGCACCAATGTCAGCCAAGACTTTTAGCACTGAACAGTACTAAAAAAAAAGCACATCAGCATCTGCGTATAAAAATGCAGCTGACTCACCAAGATGAGCAATGAACTCCTGGGCAGAGTCAACATTCTTCAGCAGCCTCTTAAGGAACTTGTAAGAAAAGCGCTTTTCCATTGACGATGAATCCTGCTCTATGTCCTTCAGGCCTCTGTGAGACAGAAACACTACTGACTATTAGTCAAGATTTTTTTGTCTTTGCATGTATGTATGTAAATATGGAAAATCTTTCCTGCCACTGAAAAAAACAAACAAACCCCAAACCCCCAAATCAAAACATTTTTTTGCCATCCGCAAGTCAAAGCTTTGGTTTATTAACTCAAAATTTCAACTTACTCAGAAGTTTGAGTCAGAAAGTCAGACCTTTGAGGTACTAACTGTAAATTTTGAGATAATAATATGAAATTTGGAGACAGCAACACAGCCAAAAAAAAAAAGCTTTTTCAGTGGTGGAAACAAACGTCCATAGCAACGCTGACTGATGTACAGAAAACCAATTTGTAGTAACAGAAGTGCTCATTACGATTTTCTCCAAGTATTCATTATAGTACTGGTAAAGTATGGAGACATACAGTTTCCTAACGTGAACGTGAGGAGGCCGACCTTGTGATGGCATAGCCGCTAATCTGCAGGAATTTGAAGAGGTCCTGGGCCTTCTCTCTGTCTCTGTACTTCTCTTTAGCTGTCAAGGTATCATAGGGTACCAGCAGTGGGTGGGTCCCTCCTCCTGGTCAAGATTGTAATATCATTTCAGGTGTTTTCTTTTAAATACAAATAAATACACCTCGACTGCTGTTCTTAAAACTTCACTACGATTCGCACACCTTTGCTGACAAGTTCAGTTTTCTTCTTCTTGGCCCAGATGTTGTGGTAATTTTCTGCAACCACCTCCACCATGCCCTGCAGAAACAGAAAAAGTGCAGCTTTACTCAGTTTGCCCACTGTGTGGCATGCCTTTTTTATACTGTGAATTAGAAGATACATGGGAACATTTATAAAGAGTCAAATGAAACCCAACCTGTAGCTCTCTTGACAAGGTGACATTGTGCAGATCCATTGGAGCGGGACTGAATCCATTAATCTACAAAGTTAAAAAGAAGCAAAAAAGTACCTTTTATACATTTTGCCAGCTAACAAAAAACAAACAGCTAACAGAAACAGCAAAAGATAATATAGATGATGATGGATGATTCTGATTTATGAACAGCAAACAGAGATGTTTTAACTGCCAACATCGCTGACAGACTGAAAATTCCTTTATTGCCCTTCTGCTGTGATCCCTACTGGATCTAGCAGATTTATCACTTAGGCTACATAAAATACATAAATGTGGTAGACATAATGCTAATGTACACATATATCCACACTTTAGTCTTAGTCAAGTCTTTTGTATGCATTTCTGCATCAGTGGCTATTAATATAATATTTCTTAAGATCTGCTAAATGTTAAGTGTAGATTTTTTGTCCAGTGACGCCATAATGATGATGCCTACCCACACTTAAAATGTGTGTTTGGGTGCTGAGCTGAAAATATTCGCAGTAAACATATCTTCTGTAAGAAAAAAAAATGTGAATATTTTCTTTATTATTATTTATTTTACTACAGTTAGTGCTTTGAGCTCTCCATGGATCAAAAAAGACTCTTTATTCTTTGAGTTAAAAACAAAGCAGACATTTCTCAGTCCCCAAAACACAGATCTCCATAAACAAAGTGGACTTGTATGATAAATTAAGCCTCCATTAAAGTAGTATCATTACCGATACAAACCATTGGCGCTGTTGTTTGGCGTTTATTATTCTTGCACGACAACAGTGGTCCTGCTATTTACTTTTTAATGGGCTCCTATTATAAATGTCGTCTGCTTTCCATAGTGCGAATCACCAAAGACAGAAAACTTAAAAAGGAGCATCTCGGGAATTGTTGTCAGTTTATGAGATGGTAAATATGCATTACATAAGGAAACATTTATAAATGTGTTACCTGGGACTCCGAGATCTTCCGCTGTTTTTCGCTCTCTCGTTGCTGGAACATCGCCTCACCCTCTTTGGTCCTCTCAATGTTCCAGCCCATAGCCAGCATGCTCTTCAGTGACTCTCTCACTGGCCAGCGATACGTTTCTCTCTCCTACAAAATGAACACAGTCACAGTCTAACACTCTGCCCTGTATAAGACGTGCAGGCCTATATAGAATAGGCCTATAGACCAGACGTCACAGCTTACCAAAATGTGAAAACATTTAGACAAAAATCAGACAAACACGCATGTATTTCTTTTCAAACGTCTGATAAAAAAGTACTTGCAAAATTATCACCAATGATGTGGCTTTTTTCTTGCCTTCTCAGTAAACCGCCTCAGAGAGTGTTCAGAGCATAAGTGTGTCTGTCCACCTCTGATAGTGTAAGAATTTGTTTGCCTGTGGCTCCCCCCTTGCATATTTTCTGACTACCTTAGTAATAGTTTTAGAGTTTATCTTACAGAGTATATTTGAGTGTCACCTCTAACTTTTGACCCAACGCCTGACACAGGACCTGAGTGATGCATTCGGCCCTTCGTTGATCCATCTACTGTTCACAGAAGCCTCATCAGAAATGCTCTCAGTGGAAGGACGGCTGCCAAGAAGCCATTCTTCAAGAAGGGTGACAAGGCGAAAAGGCTGAGGTATGCCACGAAGAATGGACTGAAAATCGGTGCCAACAAGTCCTATTGAGTGATGAATCCAAATTTGAAATTTTTGAATCCAATTGTCATCAATATGTACAGAAGGAGGCTTTCTTATGGTCTGGGGCTGCACTTCAGCCAGTGCTGTTCGAGATCTTGCAAAACTGATGGAATTTTGAATGAAATAGTGAAAATGATTGTAAGATTTTGATCCACCATACAATATCTGCTAGAACGCATTTTCATAATCCCAAAAACACAATGAAAAGAAAAATTCTTTTCCAGGCTAATTCTTCTATCCAGCCATGGATTGGCCTCTTCAGAGTCCAGACCTCAACATTTTTAAAGTATTGTGAAATCATTTTGACAGAGAACAGAACAAAAGACAGTCAACATCTGAAGAAGAGCTTTGAATGTCCTTCAAGAAGCCTGGAAAACTTTTCCTGAACACTAATTAAAGAAACTGAAATGGAGTTGGGAGTTAAAGAATAAAGATGACCATAGCAAATATTGGCTTTCTCAGCTGTGTGAGCGCTAATGTGCACGTACCTTCTCACTCAGAGATTTATAGGGCTTCAGGAGTGGATGGATTTTGGCCTGCTCATCCACAGCGTCTCCGTGTTTCCAGCCCACTGACATCTGCAACACAGTGGTGGTTTATTTCAGTTAATATTTACACTGTCTCAGGCATTTTATTAAACCAGAAAATGTAAACTGGTTTAATAAAATGGCTGAGACTACAAACTACAATTACAACTTTGCATTTATTTGGATTTTGTACCGACCATGTCTTATAACATAAATCAAATCTAAGCATGAGTGAGAAGGAGACACTGAGAACACAAAGGGACGAACCTTCTCTGAGGACCACTTGTCATGGGAATGCTCTGCATATTTGTTGGCAATGTACTCAAGTTTTTCAGGAAGGGAAATACTGAAAGGTCAAAATTGTTTTTAAGTCATAACATATAAATAAAAACTTTTAGAAACATGACATGAAAAATGCTGCTTTAACAAGGCTGCATTTTTAGACCACTTACTTGGCAGTGCTGATGGGTTTGGGGTCAAAGTTACCCTGTGCATCCATTGATGCCTGCTTCTCCAGCGTTGCCCCTAAACTGGAATCCACAAAGTCTGGAGGCAGGGCTCCAGCAATTGCACACAGGCATGACTTGGCCATTTTGAAAAGTTCAGCATCATATTTCTATAAAATGTGAGAAAAGAGGAAAAAGGGTGCTTACAAGTTTCACCATTTCACTTTTATTTTTTCAGAACATGTCTGCTGAGACAACTACAATGGAGCAAAGCAGGATTACAGCAGGAGCAGGAGCAGGAGCAGGAGCAGGAGCAGGAGCAGGTGCAC